>VDFB02145937.1:0-34337 GCA_007258455.2 Sequoia sempervirens | reverse complement strand
CTTCTTGCCTTTTTCTTTCTATCTTTTGTGAATAGATAAATTATAGCTTCACATCTCTTTAAAAAGTAACAATGCCACCACCCAATCTATTTTCAACTTTTAGTTCTCCAAATAAACAAAACAAGGTGGTCCCATGAATCCAACAAAGAACATAGAAAAATCATACATCTATCCTCATCATCCATCTTCAATCCAATTGAGAGTAACTAGGTCATGATCATATTGAAAGAATTTAAATGTTTAGCCATAAAACCACCATCCTTCATCTTGAGGATATGTAGGTTCTTTCTCAAGAAAACTTGTTTATTGAGGATTGAACTTGATAAATCTCACCTAGATTCTTCCAAAGGTTTGTTGTGGTAGTCTCTTCATGCACACTCAATAATATTTAATTGTCTAAACAAAGTCTAATGAGACCCTTATCTTTTCAGTCCAAAATTTCATAGTCTTCTTGTTTCATTATGGTAGGTTTGGATTCAGATACTACAACCCATAAATGTCTATCCACAAGCATATCCTCCATCTTGAACTTCCAAAACTCAAAGCTTGTGTGTAATAACTTCTCCATCTCTATCCTTGACGTGATTTCTATTTTTATTGCTGTGAGATTTTTTTTCTACATAGCCACCACTCAATCCAAGATTAGTACAAAAAACTTTGTCCCTAACATATAGAATCTAAGGTGATTAGGCTATGATACAAATGAAAGGAAGAAAATGTGTGAAATATGCTTTATGTACTAATTTATGAGAAGTTATGTGTAAAAACTAAACAAATCATAGAGTTACAAGGAAATAACAAAAAAAATTTATATCATAACATATTGACTTACATGGGGAAGGACCCTTTTGAGGGAAAAATATCACACTCTAGACCAAATCAACATATTAATTAGTAATCAAAGGTTACACCACACTTGGATAATCTAATCCTTTATAGGAGTACTAAATCAAAGAAATATTTTGAGTAATTTTGACAACATAATAATTCTACAAAAAGTACTATTAATACCTCAATCTCAAGCACCCAACAAATAGAAGAAACAATACATTAAACTATCAAATGATAATTATAAAACCATGATCTAAAACAATCTAAACACCCAAATCCCAAGATGAGTCCATAAACTCTATAAACTTTTCATAATCCACTCACCAACTTGGGTGTTCTATTTTGATTCCACTATCTCCATTTATAGATGCCTTATGATGTGTTATAATAGATGTCATAAATTGTTCAACAAGTGTAACTCCCTTTTTATATTTTTTTATGTCACACATAATTTTATATTTCAATTGTGGGAGGCTCATCTTCCAAAGGCCATAACTTCTGATCTGAAAGGTCGTTGAGATCCATTTTTTTAAACTTGTGAAACCAAATAAATCTACTTAATGAATATCCTTGAAAATGATGCCAAACAATCCAATTTTTTTAATTTTGACCATAAATCTTTATATGCAATCTTTATTGCATATAAGAGCATTATTTTGCTAGATTTATTTATTCACATGTCTGTAATAGTTTTTTGATTGTTTATACCATAACCAAGTAATTTACTAGTTGAATTAATGAGTTGTCCTTCATGCAGTTTTATTTGTAATAGATGTTAGAACATTCTTACTATTTTGAGGCTTTGTGTGCAGTGGATTTTTTGGGTGGGTCCATTCATTGGGGCAGCAATAGCTGCCACTTACCACCAATACATTCTTCGAGCAGGTGCATTCAAAGCCTTGGCATCCTTCCATACCCATCACATTGGACTCTATAGTAAATGCCCTTGCGAATAGTGGTATTAAGATCTGTTCATGTTTTCTAATGAAAAGAATAAGTGTTATTTAAGTTTTATAATTTCTACTGAATTTCTCAAATATGTTGATTTATTCCTATGAGTTCCACGCTAAAATAATTCATACCAACTATTTGCAGCAATTAATATTAGAACAATGAATTGAAATATAAATATTGTAAATGAAAGTTATCCCTTTTAATGAACTATTTAAGTTATATATAAAGGGTGATGATAACATAAAGAAGATTGAACATGAGATGTAATATATAAATAAGTGAAATAGAAATATAATGATATTTAATTTTTTTTAGTGAATATTAATGAGGCATTGGAATCTTAATGTTTTGTACAAGCCTATGAAGGATATGAAGAATATAAAATAAATATCGAACAACTGTAAAATAAATAGAAGTATGAAAATACAAATATGTAAATGTTAAAAGGTAAACACAAGAATTATATTGGATAAAATTGATAGGTTTTCATTAATACATCATAGGCCTTTTGGAGGAGGAAACCTCCTTTTGAGCTTCACTTAATACAATATAATTGATGGGTACTAAAAAAATAGCCTATGGCCTAAATTTTACTAACTCTATTCAAGCTAACAAATATTCCCTAAGCATATGAGACTATTTTGAATAGCTCAAGAAATTACTTACAAAACATATGCATCCAAATATTTTATTATAAAAAATAAAGAGTTAGGACTAAGGAGTTCTACTATCTCCACTCCTCCCCCCTCCCCCCACCACCATGAAAAAATATTTAATCTCAAAATTGAAGGAAGGAAATTACTGAACTGAAGTTGGCAAAGTAGTTCCCAAGTAGCATAGATTCAAGGTGCATGCCATGCAATTAAATTAGGACCTTAGTGCATGTGTAGTTTTCAAGTTGGTAGGACATATCAAGGAATAATTTCATTTGGATAACAATACTTCCTTTAGCATTGAGCTTAGAAAGAATAGTTGGAGTAGTGACTTGTTGGCCAAGAACTTTCTTCAAACAAGAGGCATGGAAGACATGATGGATGTGAGTGAAAATTGGGAGTTATATCTTGTAAGAAATGAGACCAATCCACTAAAGGACTTTGTGAGAAACATAGAATATAGGAGAAAGCTTATAATGACCTCTCATCTATAAGGAGGATTGCCAATAAGGTTGCAATTGGAGGATGACCATATCTCCAAGTTAAAAGTTACATTCAAAATGGTGTTGATCAACTTTTTGCTTCATGTGATGTTGAGCCACGTGGAGGTTTTCAAGAAGAATTTGAAGCATATTATTTTGTGTGTTAAGCGTAGTATCCATTACATTGACTATAGATTTTTAGGAATGTAAGAAATAAGAGAAGGTTGTTTCTACCCATAAACTTCTCATATGGAGTCATTTTTTGGGTGGTGTGATACAAGGTGTTCTACTATCATTCTACAAGAGGTAACTGCTTAGCCAAATGATATTGATGTTGAGAGGTAAAATATCAAAGATATGTTTCCAAGCATTTGTTGACCAACTCAATTTGACAATATATTTGAGGATGAGATATAGATCTACTACTCGATATTATGCTAGCTTGGTTGAATAATTATTTCCATAAATAGCTTGTAAAAAAGCAACTACATAGTTAGAGACTAAAGAAGAGGGAATGCCACAGAGACAAAAATATTGGTCAAGGAAGTTTTTGGCTATGGTGGAGGAGGTATAGGGATGTGACAAGGTACATAAGTGGGCATACTTGGAGAGGTAATCCACCACCATCGATATGAATGATTTGTCACTAGATATAAATAGTCCTCCAATAATATCCATCAAAATATCTATCAAATTTGAGTAGGAATAGGCAATGGTTGGACCAAGCCTAGAGTTGCTAATGTTTTACCCTTGTGATTTTGGGATATCACATTCAAATTTATGAACTAATTGATGTCTTTCTTAAACTATACTAGTCTAGTGTCAAAAACTACATACCCTTGCAATTTCACCTACACTTTTGCATCCACTTTAGTGTCCACTCCCTTAGAATTTATGTAGTCTCATTTCAGCCCTTGCATCAACCTTTTTCCCCTCAAAATGCTCAAGAACCTCTTTCAACAACTACCTTTGTACGTTAGTTTTGCATTAAACTCATGTTTTCTTTGTATCCCATCATTTTTTAGCATAATTTTGGTTGATGGAAACAACTTGGGATGGTTTCTAATGGTATGGGAACCTTCTTTCCCTCCTTTTCTCTCTTTAAACTCTATCTTTTCACTTCTCTTTCTCACTTGGTCTTTTCTCTCATGCACTCTCATTTTCTATTTCTTTCTCTTTCTCTCAAGCTTGCACAACTCTCTACAACTTGCTACAGTGGTCTCAAGCTCTCACAACATTCTCTACAACTCTCTTGGCTCTCACAACTCTTTCTTTCTTTCTCTCTCTCTTTGGCTTCCTCAAGCCTTGTAGATATATCTATTTATCTTATGTCTTTGAGCATATTAGGATTTATCCTATCCCTTGTCTAGATACATTTATCTTCTTATCTATCTATCTATCTATCTATCTATATATCTATTTGGTTGCCCATGGAAGTGGAAACATCGAAATGGGGGTTTAATTGAGGTAAGCCCCTAAACAACCCCAACATTTTCTCTTGGTCTTATGTGTGTAGGTGTTGAAGACATTTCTTTGCTGGAGGCTTCATTACTTGGGTTTTTTGTGAGCACTTTCTTTCTCCTCAGTTTTATCATCTACGCTCTATTTAATCTACATTTCATGTAGTTCTCTTTATTTTAGTTATGTTATACTTTGTTATTTTCCCGCATTTCAAGAGTTCTTAGTAATCAAAAGAAAAGTAAGTCATTTTACTTTATTTTGTGACATTCTCAGTTTTTGGTCCATAGAAGATTCCAACACACCATTGGGATGCACATGCCGCATTATCGTCCTTGGCCGAGAGCTTGTTAGTTTTTCCATAAAGCCTTTGTGAACTACTCTTTCTATTTCTGGAACTCTCACCATTTTATTCTATCACCTAAGATTTGTTCCTTGAGGTAGTTGAGGACCATTTTCTCCTTGTATAATCTTCTTATCTTGAGACTTGAGGGTAGAAAATTTCCTCTACAACTAGAAGAGATTGTGACACACCTACTCATAGGTTTCAAAAACTGCAAATAATTAGTTGAGGGAGAGGCATGCAATTGATGAATAATTTTGGAAGGTGGAGTTTAGATTTGGAAGTTAAAAATAAGAATCCATTATACCTTAAGTATTGGGCATCCCAAGAGTGGTTGAGATATGAATTAGGGTTAATATAAAATTGGTGGATGTTATTTTGTGTGGGTTGGTCCTAGAGCCACTCTTGTTGGAGGTCTTGTAAGCTATCTAAGAGGGGAATAGAAATAACATGTAGAGAGTGATAGGGTTCTTAAATCTATAGGATAGGGAATCATCAACCATATTATCCTTTCCCTTCTTATAAGTGATCCCATAGTCATACCCCATGAGTTTAGTGACTTATTTTTGCTAATCCAAGGAGGATACTCATTTCTCTTATCAATATATATTTGAGACCATGGTGATCCCATTCGATACAAAAATGTCTTCCTATAAAATATGGAATCCATTTGTAAATAAAATGCAATATATAAACATAATTTACTTGTCATAAGCGGGGTGGCCATCTTTCATGAGAAAAAAATCAATGCCATTGCCACAAGTATCAATTTTAATGATAAATGGTTTTGAGAAATCAAGCATGAAAATAACAATTTCTATACACATAGCTTGTTTGAGGACCTTAAAATCATCTACATTAGTAGAGGTCCATGAGAAGGTATCCTTTATATGCAAGATAGTTAAAGAAGTAGCAATTTTGCCATAGTTTTTGAAAATTTTCTAATAATAGCTAGTGAGACCCCAAAATCCATGAAGATTCTTAAGTGTCTTGGTACTAGACCATGTTTTTATGGCTTGTATTTTGTTAGCATCAACTAAAATACTTGTTGAGGAGACAATATGATCAAGGTAATCAATTTTTTTTTTACCAAGGGAGCACTTGTAGAACTTGGCACATAGATTATTATTTGTAAGAACTTGTAATGCCATGTTGAGGTGTTGTAAATATTCTACCCAAAATTTTCTATAAATGAAATGTCATCAAAGAAGAAAAATGAGTTTTGGAAGGGATGAAATAATTATTTCATCAATCTTTGAAAGGTGGAGGGAGCCTTTGTGATCTCAAATGACATGACAAAAAAATTTTAGTGACCTTTATGAGTATGAAATGTCATTTTTTAATATTTTCTTCATTGAGACAAATTTGGGCATAGCTAGAGCATAGATCTAGCTTGGAGAAAAATTGGGAACCATAAAGGTCATGAAGTTACTCATCAATCATTGGAATAAGGAATTTATATTTTATGGAATGAGTTTATTCAATACATAGAAATCAATACAAAGACACCAAGATCCATCTTTTTGTGAATGAGAAAAAAAGGTGTAGAGTATGGGCTAGTGCAAGGAAAAACAACATTGAGCAAGTTAGGAGTTCCTATACTAACTTTTCAATATTTATTTTTTGAAGGAACAAATACCTATAAGGGTGGAGGCTAGGTAGAACAGTTCTTGGGAAGAATTGAATGTAATGGTCTTCTAAATGGTGAGGCAGTAACCTATTATCACTATGACATGTTTATCCACTTACAACACACTATTTTCAGAAAAGAGATCCTCCAGAAGGGTATGAATGTTAAGGACTACTAGTGCCGATACGAGTGGCATCATAGAGGATCCACACATGCACATGGTTTTATATGGTTACATGGAGCACCAAATATGGATACAATTGATTGGAATAATGACTATCAAATGAGAAAAGTTACAAAATATCTCCATGATTTAGTTCATGCCTACAACCTATGTGAAGATGCACACCACCGCAACATTCAAGTATAATTACGGATTTAAATAATTACAAAAAAAAATATTCTCTCAAATATAGACAATTTATCAAATTTGACAAAAGAGATTAACTAAAATGACCTTACCAAGCAGGCATACTGAAATTTCTCTCTACACTCATGTTTGAAAAACACAAGACAATTGGCAGAAATTGATTTCTGGGAAGACTATGAAGAAATTTTGAACATTGTACAAATACACACGATGTGTAAAGAGGGCACATGTCTATGGACAAAAAGAGGAAAATTAGTTTGCAGGTAAATTCTCCATTATCATTTTCTTTCAATTTATATGTAAATATTTTCTTTCTTTAATATATTGCTTGATTTAACAAAAAAATACCTTTGCAAAACATATAGGTATAATGCACCGTGGCCTCAAAATCAAGAATCTAGAATATATAAAGATTTAGAAAGTGGTGAGATCAAATTTGACGCATTCAGAAATGATGATAGAGTTAATTCATACAATCGTTACATAATACAGTTATGGAGAGCAAATATTGATTGGAAACCTGTTATGTCAAAGCATGCTGTAGTAAAATATATTGCAAAGTATGCAATGAAGGAAGAAAGAAACTTTGAAACCTACCACCAAATGTTATTGCGGTTTGTAAATCTACAAGATCTTGATGATTCAACAACAAAATATTACAAAAGGCTTCTCACTGAAACATTGATAGAAAGGGATATTGGAGCCCAAGAAACAAGCCACATGCTATTGGAACTCCCACTGGTAGAGAGTAGTAGAAGGTTTGTGAATTTAAATGTTTCAAAGGAAGTGTTTAAACATGTCAACTTAAATATAGATGGCGAGAATGAGAAACACAACATATCCTTCATTGATGCATATAGGAATACGCCCTTATTTATGGAATCTATTTTCCTTATTGATGCTGCAAAATCATGGATTTATAACCACAAAAGAAAAGGTCAGAACTTATGGAGTCTGAGAAAAGGAGCTATTGTAAGAGTATTTCCTAGGTTTCTAACAATTCCTGCACATGACTCCGACAAGTGGATCAATTTTTGCACTTCAAAACTATTGTTGTATGAGCCTTTTCGTGACATACAAACAAATATTGGTGACAATTATGAATCAATAATCACAACATGGGATAACTTCAATTACATTCCATGGCACCTAGAAAGAAGAGGGGTTGCTAAAAATATCAAAAATGATACAGATTTTGAATCTGAAGACAACAACGATGCTCTAGGTATTACCACAAAAAATGAATGGGAAATTCTATCTAGGCTTCATCATTGACAGATTTTCCAAATTTTAAAAATAGATATATGTTGGGAAGAAGAGATATAGATCAACAAACAAATTGGTGTCATGAATTTCAGGGAGAAGAATACACAAATTTAGCTACAAATTTCATTACCAGTATGAGAAATATAGGTTGCCTAATTTATGATGACATACACTTTTCAATGTGTGGATTACAAAAACCTTAGTGAAAAACATATCATAATGCATCCCCCTTGTATATGATAATACAAGGAACATCAGGAACATGTAAGTCATATTTAATTGGTGCTATCAATCAGGCATTGGAAAATGCAACATCTCCAAAACACTCTCCTTTACTTCTACTTGCACCAACATGAGTTGCGACATTCAAAATTGGAGCGTCGACAATTCATTCTAGGCCTAGAATACCTATAAAATATTTCAATGAATTACAGGGAACAAGACTCACAAGTTTCCAAGAGGAGATCTCACATTAAATATATATTGATAGATGAAATGAGCTTTCTAGGAGAGAGGTTACTGGAAAACATGACTCTCGTCTACAACAAGCATTTCCCACAAGAATCCATGAAAGTTTCGGAGGTATGCTTAGTATTTCCATTCTTGAATTTATGAATATTCTAGGATCGATCACACTTTCATCATTATTAAAATACTAATTTTATAATACATTTCTTTCAAATAGGTGTCTCTATGATATTGGTTGGAGATGTGGCACAATTTCCTCCAGTAAATGATAAGCCCCCATACAACAGTACAATGCATGCAAAGCTACTTTGGGAACAATTCCAAACAATAGTCACTTTAGATCACATTTTTAGACAAGATGGACAAGACATTGAGCAAGAAAGGTTTTGTCTTCTTCTATCAAACATAAGAGATGCAAACCCTACAATAGAAGATTGGATTTTACTTATGTCTAGATCCAATACCAACATGAGCAGTATAGAAAATGAAGAGTTCGAAGATAGTGTTAATTTATTCTCTACAAATGATAATGTGCATAGCCATAACAGGAGAAAACTCTATTTGTTATCAAATCTTGTTGCATGAAGCATTGTTGTAAAAACAACATCACTTACTTCTATAGAAAGAGATGGAAATGATGAGTTGGAGATGGAATTACTACTCAACAACAATGCAAGGGTGATGCTAACTTCAAACTTATGGATAGAAGCAGGTCTTGTTAATGGAGCACTAGGATATATTCGAAGTATTGTCTACACCCTTGGAAGTGCACCATCTCAACCCCCATCGCATGTACTTGTAGATTTTGACAGTTACTTTGGAATTCCATTTGATGATCACCACCACCAAAGGGTTCCAATTCCAACAATTGATAGGGGTACCACAAAAAAAATACCTTTGAGATTGGCTTGGGCTCTAACGATACACAAATCACAGGAACTAACACTGCAAAATGCTACAATTGATATAGGCCCCATTGAAAGAAGCGGTCTCATGTTTGTGGCAATATCATGTGTCAAAGCTCTAAAAGGACCAAGAATTATGTCACCCTTCACATATGATAGATATGAAAAAATGAAAAAAGGAAAACAGGTGGCCAAAAGAAAGGCAGAGAAAAATAGGCTAAAAGCCCTAGAAATCATTTGATGTAATAAATATTGTTAATATTCTAATGCAATTTTCTCTTCTATACACAAATTCATCTCATTGTCCTTTCTTAAATTTCTAGGGCACTGCATGAAAATAAATTTATTAATAGAAATTATGGAAATAATTAACACTATAACATAATTTCTATAATAGGTATAAGTTAATTACTGGAAGCTCTCTACTAAACAAAAAAACAACAATAAAAAGTCATAACCTTTAAGCCTTATTTCATACACTCTAAGAAAAAAATGAAATTGTGTAATGTGTATGACTACTAAATATTCATTTATTTCTAATATGACGTGTACTTATATTGAATTATTGTATTCCATGTATTAACCTATTGTATTTCTATACAATATATGGATTCTCAAAGTTTAGAAACTTAAAATTCAGTTAATGCCCCCATAAATCGTACCAAGTCTATTGGATCAAATCGGATTATTGAAACAAAGATGGATAAACTCATGAGATCAGTGAATGGACATCTTACAAAAATAATAAATGAAATAGAGGATGTAAGTAGAAGCATAGTAGCAATCGAAGACTTTGAAATCACTCAAGCAAAAGAACTCTTCAACAACATGTACAAGGAGTCTTTGAAGGTTCAAGGATTTCCCGGATTCATACGAGAAATGTTCTACGATGAACAATACGAGCAAGGAAATTCCAATATTATACGTGATGTGTTCATAAACTACTTGAAAAAATAATAGAAAATTAATATTAAATCCTAAATAAATATAGATATTACAAATTATGTAATCTATGTATTATTATAGATACTGCATATTTCAGATGAACATTTTAGATACTTTGTGCATGGTTATATGACTTATGGATGTTATTTAGGTTATTGGTGATTATGATTTTGTGATTTCTCTATTAAACTACATCATGGATGGTTTGTATAAATATTTTTATAGACTTTATGTATGGTAAAATTTTATTTATTTATTAAGCTCAATGATATACTTTATGGATTAAATATGTTCATATACTTTATGGTGGATTATATTGTTATGGATAATTT
Organism: Sequoia sempervirens; assembly: GCA_007258455.2. NCBI lineage: Eukaryota > Viridiplantae > Streptophyta > Pinopsida > Cupressales > Cupressaceae > Sequoia > Sequoia sempervirens. The sequence goes on along the minus strand of VDFB02145937.1, from coordinate 23,700 downwards.
ATTTATATTATTTACAATGTATTAAGGTGAATGATGGATGGTTAGACTAAACATGTTTATATGCTTTATAAATGATTATATGGCTTATGAATTTTATTTATATGATGCATTATTAGTCTTATGTTTTATAAATTAGCTTAAATTTCACATGGTTTATGTAATTTCATTATTTTCAAACTATAAAATAGACATATTTGACTAAATGATGATACAATGTATATTCTAGACAAATTTACATAAATTGATAGTTACAATTATTTTATCATTTCGTGCTAAAAATTTAAAAATATTTATCAGTTAAACAAATGTTCAATTAAATAAATATTGTTAAACCATTATATTTGAGCAAATAAATAAGATCGATGATGATGAATTACTTTATATTGCTACCATTGAACATTCACCTTCACGCTTATAAAAGAATGAATAACTTCATCATATTCAATAACTTTATGAAATTATTTTAAATCAATCAAATTGAAAACATATTATGAATAGTTTTATTCTTATCATTCCTATATACTAACCTTAATTTGATTGAATTCCACTTTGAACACCAGATAATTGATACTATGGATGTTTTAGAAAGTGAATAATAAATCATTGTTTCAAGCCCACAAATGTGAAAGAGTTGTTTTGGAGCACTGTAGCAAAATTCTCAAACAAATTGAAAACACTAGCTTAATAGTTGAAAATGTTGATGAACTAGAAATATTGCAAATGGAAGATGTTGAAAAAATGTTAAAGAGGTGTATACAAAAGTAGCTGAATTTCTTAAGTTTCTCAAAGAAGTATATCATGATAAATTTGAAAATAAAGAGCGTAATACAGTTCTCATCAGTGAATAATTTGTCATGTATTTACACCATTACAATGACATTTTATTTCTATAGTCTACATCTTATTTTACCTTCAATAGATCTTATTTAATTTGATATACTTTCAAAATGGTTATATGACTTATGGATATTACTTATATGATAAATTATGATACTTATGCATTTATGTATTCAAATATATGTTGCATAGTTTAGAAGAAGATTTTTATATACATTATAGATGGTTATATGGGTTTTGAATTACATTTATGACATGAATTATTAATGTTATAGTTTATGTACAAACATAGAGAATAAAAGATTTATATAAATTTGTACAAACATAGATTTATATTATCATGGATAATATTTATATTATTTATAATGCATTAAAGTATATGATGGATGGTTAGAATAAACATGTTTATATACTTTAACAATGATTATATTCCGTATAGATTTTCATTATATGATGGATAATTAGTGCTATGGTTTATGTAACATAATATGATTTCTTTTATTTTCAAAATATAAATATTACATATATATCACTAATACCTCTCTCTCTCTATATATATATAATCTTAAGTCTAACCATAATCCTAATCCTAACCATAATCCTAACCCAAACTCTAACCCTAACCCCATCCCTAACTATTATATACCCCTAACCCTAATCCTAATCCTAATCCTAACCTTTACCCTACCCAAAAATCTCACCCTCACCCTAACCCTAACATTGTCCCTAACTACATGATATACCCTTGATCATCACCATAATCCTTACCCTAATTGTAAACCATAACCCTAATCCTAACCATAATCCTAACCCTAACCCCAACCCTAACCCTAACCCTATTCATGATGTAAATCCTTACCCTAACCATAACCCTAAATCTTAACAGTAACCATAAGCATAACCCTAACCCTAACCATTATCTTAACCCTAAACCTAACCCAAACCCTTCCCCTAATTGAGTATTAGTCATAAATTTAATTGAACCCTAAATCCTTAATTTACTTGAATGTTAACCCTTATCAATTATAAAATTATAACCAAATTGAACCCTTACTATAATTGAACACTCACCCTAATTGAAACCCAACCCTATTTTAACCTTGCTCATAACCATATCTTTAATTCTAATTATAACCCTAACCCTAATTCTATTTATAACACTAACCATAACTATATTCTATAATTCATAATCTTATTTTAAGACTAACCCTAACCTTATTTAAAATTTAACCCTAAGACTAACCCTAATTAAACACTAACGCTAACATTATTTGAATGTTAATAATAGTTTAACCCTAACACTAACTCAAAGATTTCCCCTAATTCAACCCTAACCCTAACTCAAAGGTAAATTTCCCTAATTGAACGCTATTTTAACCTTTACCCTAACCCTAATTAAACTTGAACCTCAACCCTAATAAAAGTTTGAACCTAACCATGTTTGACCCCTAACCATAACTTATATTAAATTTTTATATTAAATATAGTAAAATATTATTATTTATCTAATAATATAATAAAATAATATTGTATAATTATTTATTAATTCATGTTATGTGTTGTGTCATGGCTGCTACTAGCATATATATCTTAAATTTAATCTATATAAATTACATCGAGATATATTGAGGTGTTTATTTTTTCAATTTAATATATCTATATTAAAGTTCAATGATGAAAAATTAAATGCCTCGATATGTCTCAGTGTAATTTATATAGATTAAATTTAAGATATATATATATATATATATATATATATGCTAGTTTGGTAGCATGCTATGACACAGATTCATAGTAGCAGTATAACATTTTGCTTGTTGTTAAGTACGTGTCAGAATGGGGAATACAGTTTCCAATAAGAATAAATGAGGTGGGTCCCTAGATGGCTATGGGTCATAAAAGTTATGCTAAAGAGTTCAACACAATGGGCTTAAAATTTTCAATACACAACGTGCTTCCCGACTCTTGGAGAAGTCAATAAATGGTCTCCTTGGAAATCTTAGAACATTGATAAGCTTCTCTGCCATTGCAATCTGTGTTAGAGCTTCATAAGTTTTGTGGCATTTGTAGCGAGAGTGGAGAGTATCTGAAGTTGAAGATGGTGAATGAGCAGGGTGTGGTAGGTGAGAAGGATTACATGGATCTTCTCCATGTTTCTCTCTTTGAAACCCATGAACTGAAGCTTTGGTCATTTTACAGAGCCATTATTGTGGAGTTTGTGGCCACACTTTTGTTTCTGTATGTCACCATTGCTACTATCATAGGTGATGCTCATAACAATGATGGGTGTAATGGAGTTGGGACTCTAGGAATTGCTTTGTCTTTTGGAGGAACATGATATTTGTTCTTGTTTACTGCACTATAGGAATCTCAGGTAAGGATAATTAAAAACTTCTTTAGGAGATAATTGTTGATGATATGGTGATTGGAATTTAGAAATATCTCCTTTTAGGTTAGAGGTAGATCAATGTTGTTAAATAGGATAATCTTGATAGTCTCTCTTCAATGATAGGATCATTTGTAAGTTATATTTGGTTTTATGGAAGTTAAAGACATTAGATTTCCACAATCCATAATAATAAGAGAGACTTTTTTGGATTCAACTGAGTGTTGTTTTTTTTTGCATCAACATGTCGAATCACACTCCGGGATTCATCATTAGGATGAAAGAGAGCTGTAGGAGTAGAATCACAGATTCAAAACATTGATGCCAAAAAAAAAAAACAACACAGTTGAATCCAGAAAAGTCTCTTATTTTTATGGAAGTTTAAAATATTCTTTTCTAATATGAGACAATAATTAAATGCTTCTAAAGTGAAGTCTAGAAAGCTCTAGATTATAATATGTATATTGAGAGTATAGGTTTGAGACATGATATTTTCACATTGATTTTAATTATGTTATAGATTTGAGAAATGATATTTTCGCATTGATTTTAATTATGTAATAGATTTGAGACATGCTATTTTCACAATGATTCTAATTATGTAATATTTTTTAATCAATAATTGTTGATTCTTATAATTTTGATAATAGATCATAAAATTTAATAAAAATATTAATTTAAAAAATTTAATATATTTTTTATTAAAAATGTATTAAATTTATTTACATTAAATGATAAAAATTGAATATTTCTAATTAAAAATAAAAATAAAAAATTATATAGGTGCTCTATTGTCTACAATAAATCTACACTTTGCACTATCTAAATCCATTGAATAAATGTTTAAAAAAATTATTATTCTTTTAAATAAAATGAAAATCAAGTTGAAAAATAAAGTGGTCAAAATGCAATTGAAATTATAGATCATTGTATATACTTATAATATATATCTAAAGTAAAGAAAAGTTTAAGAATTAAATTATAATTTAAATACAAATTCTTTTAAGTAAAATTAATAATATTTTTAAAACTAGAAAATATTTGTATAGTTACAGATCAAATAGTTTCTAGAATAAGTATTTGTTTATAAATTTAATTTAAATTAAATATTATTTGTTATTTAAAAAAGAGAAGGATAAATAAGAAGTTTTAAAATATTTTTATATCTTTTACAAATATTATAGTAGATATAATATATAAGGTATTAGATCACTAAAAATATTTACTAAGCAATAAATAAATAAGTACGTTAGAGAGAAGGTGAAATTGGGTTGTGGTAATATTGACAACATCATATAAAATTTAGGCCTACACAATCCTTAAACTAGGTCTAGCACCCCTCACTCCACAATCTTAAGAATGGAGTGACAAATAGTGGGGTTTAGGTACATTTTCTAGAAGACTTTCTTCCTATTTTAAATTATCGTCCAACAAAAATAGTTGTGCAATTAATTGTAGGATTAAAAGTTGAAAGGGAGACATTGTCCCTCACTTTGATAAGAGTAGAAGTTGAACAAGGAGAATCATTAACCAACATCATCACAAAATGAATTGAATGACTGGGAGGGATATTTGGCACAAAAAGCATCTAGTAATGGTGAAGGGAACATCACAGATTATGTATCAAAAACAACCTCTCAATTAAAAGCATGTTTCTTAAAAACAAAAAACGTAAGCACCACTAAATCCAAAAGATCTACCAATCTATGAGACAACACTTTAGTAGGACGAGGATCTTCAAAAAAGCCAAAAATCAATGTAATGGTGGGGTAGAACATCCCTCCATCAATAAAACATTACCTTTTTATTTTTCAAATAAGAAGCTAATTTTTTATATGTTTTTATATTTTATTATGAAGTTCTATTGTTTGATAAAAAAAACTACTATATATATTTTAAATAAAATGCTAAGATATCATCAATCTTTAATTATTTCATTTACTTAAGATTCATTTTATTTTACTTTAATATTTTTTATAATATTTAATTTATTTTTATCAATAAATTTGGCCTAAGGCTCCATATCCATTGTATTAACTTAAAAAATAAATAAGTTACACTTTATGGCTATTTAATCATGCGGGCCTTCCAAAAATCTCATATGGTGTCTACATTTAACCACCAAGACCATTTACAAGTGATTATATAAATTCTATAAAAATTTGGGTTTATCTATACATCCATTACATTATCTTTTAAAATAAATATATTGTTTCTATACTTGTTTTGCTTCCTCCTCCTCTCCACAACTGTTAGTGCGAGCCCTACCTCAAAAGTGAAAGACCATTCAAATCACTATGAAGGTGCCACTCATGTTGTCAATTTTAAAAATGATATACCCCATTTGGCTTGGTGTTTCTAGAGTGTATCATTGTACCCAACAACAAACACCACAAATGGGATCCATGAAACCCCATTGTATTGATGATTAGCTAGATGCCCACATTGAGATGGAATCCATATCCTATGAATACATCATCTAGAATAAATCTAATCCCTCCTTGCCATTTTGGATTGATTAAAGATTCTACAATATTCTGTATTTCTTCCTTAGTTTCATTGACTTCAAGCAACACCACAACAAACATTGAAAAAAATATTGGTCTTAGTCGTAGTATAATGATGAGTTGTGAGAAAAAATATCCTAGAATAACCCAAATGACACACAACATGATCAAAGTGTTTTCCTCAAAAAAATTCTTGAGCCTAAGATTAAAAATCTCACTAATAAAAGTTACCTATAATTTCTTTGCAACATGATGCTTGTGGTAACCATGTTTATTTCTTTTCACCTTCATCCATAGAAGAATGACCATCATTTATTTAAGATTCTTACACTTGAGTTTTTAACACCTTTTTCCATAATATTTTCGTATGAGTATTCATTCTTGGTGGTAATCCTCTTTGATCTCATTTGTTCCTTTTGCAACCTCACCAACTTCTAATGATGAATTCTCATTACTTTCGTAGGGATGATGTTAACAATGTTTGGTGTTGATTGCTACCACATGAGTGCAGAATTATCTCTTATATGTTTCACCTATGATTCAATGGCCATGGTGGTCAACATGTCAACATCTCCATTTTCTTCCCTATACACATGTTTAAATGTGAAGGTTAATAGGTTCATCAATGAAGAGGCAATGAGCTTTTAATATATTATTTAGCTTCCAATTTGGAGAAGTTCTCTTCCTAATAACATTTATTATAACCATCAAATTTTCCTTGATATTCACTTGTTTTACACCATATTGCTTTGCAACTTTGGAAGCCTAGGAAGAGAGCTTGTGCTTTTACGTCATTATTAGTGTTAGGTGTGAGTTTTTGTTGTAGCTTTGATGAACATTTCTTTATGATCTCTTGTGAAAAAACTAGCTCTTAAAATTCTTGGAATACCCCTCGAAGCTCCATCAAAGTTCAATGTGTACCACTCTTTGGTGGGAGGTCCACTTTAATCCCATGAATAGATTATGTTTTGGATTAACCCCATGTGCCCTACAATGGGGGGATTTGGAAATTGTTATATTTATTAAGATTTGTTTCATTTGATTACTTATTTTATTTTAATTTTACAATATTTAGAAATTATATTATAATATATTATTTTTATTTGAAGACTTATTTGTATTTACTTAAGAGTTATTTTATTTCAATTTATAACTATCCTATTTAAGATTTATTTATAATTATGTTATATTTATAATTTTGTAGTTTTAGTTTTTTAAATATATGTTAGTTGCGTTTTGATTTTTATGTGTACAATCATAAGCAAGTTGTGTCTTGTTGATATTTGTTTAATAACCATATTTCAATATAATAGTAGTCACTCAAATATTTTTATTTTATTTTAAGTATTTAAATATTTTCTATGTAAAAATCATTAAAATTTTCTATAAATATTTAGATAAACCTTTTATCAAAAAATTTATTTCAAATATTTATTTTATAGAATTTTGAAATTTGATATTTTATCAAAAAATTATTTGATTATAAATTTATTTTTATTAAAAAATTTATTTGATTATAACATTATTTTTATAAAAAAATTTACATGCAGTCGATTATGAGCAGGTGGTCACATCAACCCTGCTGTGACATTTGGATTCCTCCTCGCACGCAAGGTGTCTCTTCCACGTGCACTGCTTTATATAGCAGCACAGTGCAGCGGGGCAATTTGTGGTGTTGGTTTGGTAAAAATTTTCCAGGAGAAGTTGTACGTAAACGGCGGAGGTGGGGCCAATTATGTGGCTGAGGGCTACAGCACCGCCACGGGACTAGCCGCTGAAGTGATAAGCACTTTTGTCTTGGTTTACATCATTTTTTCATCGGTAGATGCCAAATGAAGAGCCCGGGACTGGCACGTGCCCGTAATTACATTTTCCTTAATATCTCGAAAATGGTATTAGTGCTTCAAATATGATGAAAAAACATAATTAAGAAGTTTTCCAGAAATTCAATATAATGGATTGTGGAAATTTCAATTTTTGGTACAGTGAATATTTAAAAAATCGTCTTTTCAAATTAATATTAATGGTTGTTTATATAAATTTTATAAATGTTGTTAGGTTTTGGGACCGCTTCTTATTGGGTTTGCGGTTTTTACGATACACTTGGCAAGTATACCGATAACTGGAACAGGGATCAATCTTGCTAGAAGCTTTCCTGCAGCTGTTATCTATAACCAGAAGAAACCTTGGGATGATCATGTAAGTATATATTTACCTAGCACACATATTTCTTTTATTATGCTTATACTAACTTGAATGTAATGTATGTAAATGCATATATCTGTGTTGGCGTGCATATATTTGATTGGTAATATGAGATTTTAAATACGATCTATATTGATGGAGGTTATAAGGGAGACACACTTCCTTCACAAAATATTTATTTATTATATTTAACTTAAATCAATTTAGAAGTCTTAATATAAGTCCAAGAGTCTCTATTTGGAATTCCACCTATAAATGTCATTATAGAATTTTTAGAACCCTATGGCCTTACATGATCTCCATCCATGACTATAATATTAAACATATATAGTTATGGATGGAGATATCTAATAACACTTTCTTCTTTCTTTAGGACTCATCTCCCTCTCTAATACCACTTGATATAGCCATGGATGGAATTTTCAATTAAGAACAGTCCAACAATGCTTTCTTAACACAAAAGACTCACAAAATTCTTATATCAAATTAAAAATACATAAGGGATAAGTTGAACATATACATAGTTATGAATCTATGGATATACCTAATAACACTTTCCTCTTTCTTCAAGACTCATTTCCCTATCTAATACAACTTGGTATAGTCATGAATGTAGGTTTCAATAAAGAATAATCCAACAATACTTTCTTAACACAAAACACTTACAAAATTCTTATAATGGAATGAAAGCACATAAGAGATAAGCTGAAAAATGCTTTTAATGATTCATAGTTTGAAGTACATCCTTATATTATATCACAAGGCTTATGAATAAGACCACCATCTTGAATTGCAATGATATACAAGCACAAATAGTGTGCCACTTTGTAAAGCACTATCTTTTGAGATGATCAATATGTAATTTATGATGCTCTCTAATCTTCTAAGCTCTTAATTTACTAACAAACTCTCATGCCTTCAATGATACTAGTTGTTTTGTAATGTAGAGTGAATTATCTTTTGTAAAAAAGATAAAATATATTGATGCTAGCTATAAATGTGGTACATTAACCTATGCACATGTGATAAGGATGATGCAGCCAATACTAGATGAATTTTCCTAGGATCCTCTTAAGTAAACATGTAGATGATCCCATTTATGATGAGTTCAAAACTAATTGTGATTTGAAATCAATTTAGTCCTAATAATGAATCTCCTTAGGACTAATAATCTTCTATACGCCATTATCAATTGGCATGAGATTCCAATGTATAGTGCACAACTAAACTAGGCTTCCTTTAAGTGAATTTGACAAGTCATCTCACATTAACTAATAAGAAAACACTTAGAAATCATCTAACATTGTATAATTCAATTTCCTAATGCTTTTTTATGAAGTTGAAGGCTTTATAATCAAAATGTTTTAAATCATACAATAATATTATTATCTCAAACTCCATTTTGCTAAAATAATGCCTATAGTGAGAGTTGACCTTTGTGGTAATAAAAAATGAATGTGATACTTCTAGGTTCTTACAAAAAAAAACATGAAAGACAATATTTTGGTTGATGCAAGATTACTCTTACATGCTAGATGTTCTTGCATCAATTTTGTAGAAAAAACAACATTGTTTAACATTAAGAATTTTGAATCTTTCTATTCTTTTCTTTTGTCTTCACTTTTGACCTGCACACAATAAAAAAAATAACAATTAGTATTATTACAACTAAAAATTTAATACTTACTTTTCTATATGTTAGATTCTTTTTGGGGCCTTTTATCAACATGAGCTTCCTTTGCATATGATTTATTTCTTGAGCTATCGCTTTTAATTATTCATCCCTTTTGGTGTCGTAAACGTTCCTTCTTCTTTAGATGGATTTTCTTCTTCTAACTCCATATCTAACTTTTCATCAATACTTTTCTTCTTCTAAATCCATTTCAACATTTTCTTTCCTTTTTAACTTTTATTTTCTTTCACTCACAAGGTCATCTTTCGTTTCAAAGTTATCATCTTTCTTTTCTATTTCCATGTGTATTCCAAGTGCCACCACATCATTATCATTTGGTTTTATTTGTGCTAGTTGATTAACATTTTTCTTAGTATTTCCTTTTTGCTTATTTCCTTTTCCTTTTCCCATATGTTCTCTTAATATCTACCTTCTAGAAGTTAGGATATATTCAAAGGAACCTGTTCTTATACCAACTAATGAGCACACAGTTATATTGAGAGGGGGGTGAATCAATATAATAAAAACTTTTAATTTCAAAAACTCAATCAATCACATCAACTACACATATGAAAGATCTAACAATTAAGAACACAATGAGAACACATGATTTATGTGGAAACCCTTTCAAGAAAAAAACATGGAATTTTTTTTCTTATATATTATAGATTAATCTTCTTCTTATAGGCTCCAACCTACTAGAGACTCCAATCTCCACTTGATAGAATTATAGGCTCCAACCGATTGGAGGCTTCAACCCCCCACACAAATTGAGCTCCAACCCAACAAGAGGCTCCAACCTCTATTTGTGATGAGAATCAAAACCCGAGATTTAGAAAAGCACACAATAGAGGCAAAAACATAGTTATTATTTATTTATTGGTAATATATTCTCATTACAGAGAAATTACATTCTAGAGGATCAAATCCTCACAGGCTGCAATACATGCAACTTTTATAGTTTCTAAAAAGAAAATCCCCTTTTTCCCGAATACAATCTTCTCTTTCTTAATACATGTGTTCATGTTTCATTCCTTCCAAAAAAAATCTTCCATCAACAAAACAAATTCTAGCATTACTACATACCTTTTCTTCCACCTCCTTCAGGGGTTTTATTTTATGGCAGACTCCATCCTTTGTTAGGGAATAGGTGTTAGCATGGCCATCATGTACAACACGCCTATCAAACTGCCACAACCTCCCCAACAACATATGGCATGCATCCATGGGGATGATATAACATAGTACCTCATCACAATAACTGCCAATCTTGAATTTCACCAGACATTGCTCATTGACCAAAACCTTTTGGTCCTTTTGTAACTAGGCAATCCAGTATGGATGTGGATGCCTTTCCCTCTTTAGCTTCAACTTTGTGAACATCTCTTTTGAAACCAAATTATCAGTGCTTCCACTGTCAATAATGACGTCACAACATTTATCCTCACATTTGCACCTTGTGCAGAATAGACTCTTCCTCCTGTATGGTTCCTTCTCCTCATTCAACAGGGTTCTCCTGACAACTAGGGTTTCTCCCCTTTCAACATCATTAGAATGCTCAGATTGAGCTTCCTCATCTGCATGTGCAACTCTTGCATGACCTTCTGGTTTTCTGTCTATCCTTCCTTGGTGTTGCAGACATTCATAGGCCTGATGCCCATCTTCACCACACTGGAAATAGGTTCCTCTGAAACCACCTCTCCCAGATCCTTGTCCAGGTTTTCCTCTTCCCCTTCCTCTTTTCTCACCATTGTTTTGATCACGCGGGTGGTAGGAATTATCATTCTTCTAACTTTGACTAGTACCCACATCTTCAATTTTCTTTTAATCCTCATTTCAATTCCCAAAGGATCTTCCACCACCCCGTCTGCCTTGACCTCCTCGTTCTTTTTGCTTGCCATCAAACCTATTATTCAACTTCTCTTCAACCTTCAAAGCAAACTAGTATGCATCTTTAATGGTGGTCATTTTGACTAGGCTTAGCTCCTCTTAAATACTTGGCCTTAACCCATTAAGGTAATAGGCTACTTTCTCTTTGTTGGCCTCTGAATGGCCTGTTTTGATAATCATTTTGTGAAAATATTCTATATAATCCTTCACAGACTTGATTCCTTGCTTCAACCCTTGCAACTTATTCAGTAAATCCAACTTGTAGTCCATTGGAATGAATTGCTTCTTTAGTTTATCAACCATATGATCCCATCTAGTGATCTTTCCCTTTCCTCTCCTATTTCTTTCCAGTTGGACTTCTTTCCACTAGATATTGGAATGTCTCTTCAGTTTTATTTTTGAAAACTTGACCCAATTTGGATCCTCTATCTCTTCGTACTCAAAATATTCCTCCATCTTGTTAATCTGATCAATTAACTCTTGCAGGTTCAGATTTCCAGAATAACTAGGAACTTCGATTCTGGGTCTCTTTCCTATCTTGGAAATGGCCCTTAATAGCCTATCTTGATGTCGATCTTCTGATTCTTCTATCTCATCCTTAGTTGGATCTTCAACCTCTTCTTCATCCTCACTCTCTTCCCTTCTTGGGTTAAACCTTCTCAACTTTTCCTGCAATTCATCGATCTATCTTTGGAGGGCTCTAAAACACTCATCCACCAAAGCATTTCTCCCACCAGTATTTCTCGAACCACCACGCCTACCGTGCATTAGTCTTGGAGGCATCTTGACCTCAAACCTACAATCCAATCTAGTCCTGGTGTGAACTGCCTCATGATCGACAATCTGTCCACATGCTCAGGAACAACTTGGCTTTGATACCACTTGATGAGAGTCAAAACCCGAGATTCAAAAAAGCACACAATAGAGGCAATTTTTTTTCTATTATTTATTTATTGGTAATTATTCTCATTACAGAGAAATTACATTCCAAAGGATCAAATCCTCACAGGTTGCAATACATGCAACTTTTACAATTTCTAAAAAGAAAATCCCCTTTTTCCCCAATATAACCTTCTCTTTCCCACTACCCCAAAATTTGCAAAATGAGTCCTAAATAGCCTTTTTTCTAGCTTGGAGCGAAAAATACAATTTTAAATTTGAATATAGGTGGTTGGGCACTGAAATTTGAAATTTGAAATTTAGAAATTGAGTCCCAATTAAAAAATTGGCAATTTTCCAAAAATTGACCAACTTTTGGAAGCCATAACTTTTGATCCGGGACTCCATTTGACGAAACGTTTGAACCGTTGGAAAGGTTTCAAAGTATAGAGCATGCTAAAAACCATCTTTGTTGGTTACAATGATTTTTGGGCCCATACGAGACCGTTTAGTGCCTCAAACTAGACTCAAAAGAGTTTTTAGGATAATTTTGGGAAATTGAAACTTGAATATCTTTCAAACAGGGAATTATCTTGGCCTGATTCTTTTGCCAAAGTGTCTATTTTTTTTTCTTGAAGCTTCACATAATTTTTTTCCTCCTCATGCCTTCAAATTCATACCTGCTAAAAATAGCAATTTGACCAAAAAATGCAGAAAAGCAGTTTTGAAAGTTGGGAATTCTTATTCGACGAAAAAGGTATCCAAAAATGCAAAAAAATCTACAAAAAGCTAACATAAAGGAAAATTATTTTTGGGTGATGCAGGATTTCCCTTACACCACTGGATGCTCCTGCATCAATTTGATAGGCTCCAACCCCCACACAAACTTAGCTCCAACCCAAGAAGAGGCTCCAACCTCTTAATCCTTCAATGGATGATATATTATGCTTCTTCACAAGATATTTCTCTCACAAATTTGATTACAACTCACACAATATCCTTCATCCAAATATTATCACTATCCACACAATAAGCTTCTTTCACAAATTTTATTACAGTAATGCACAATCTTCCTTCCAAATCTAATCACTATGATGCACACTATCTCTCACAAATATGATCCAATGTATGCACCAATTATTTTCACACAACTGATCATAATCATGGCATTTTTTCACATAATTTTCTACCTTGTCATTTGCTCAAATTCACTTTACAATCTTCTCTTACTCTTCACACATATTATATATATATATATATATATATATTTGTATTTACCCTTCATATATGGGCAACATCTCTTCAATAATCTCTTCATATATTCTAATAAATTACACTTCATATTTTCTTCTTTGAATCTACTTTTTATTCACATAATATTCATTGAATTCTATTTTTTGAATCCCAAACCACCATCTATTTATATCTTCTTCACACCTCTTCCAAAGAGAGGGAACTTCACTCATTGGACACACCCAATCACCAAAGAGGAAACTTTTGTTAAATGCATACCTTTTAATTTTATTCTTTAAATGGGATGATTTTGTCCTTATATGAGAGCGTACTTCTTAGGGGGTCAGTTAATTTGATCTTCCTTTAAGAAATTCGGCCACATATACTTAAGTTTAGTCAATGCTTTTCATAAATCTTATCCCTTCCTTTTACACTTATTAATTAACCACTTCATTCACATTAATTCTAATCACTGCTCATGGAGAATATTAATCACTTCTTCATATAATTTACTATCCATAAATAATGATCACTACACTTGTCTTGGGTGATTTATTTATATTCCTTAGACTTGAGTGCAAAGAAGTGGTCAACCAATAGTGTTAATTACTTTATTTAAGTTTTTTTTACTTCTGGAGAGTTGTAACTTCACCAAGGGTCAGCCCATAAGATATCATTCAAGTCAACCTTGCTAATTCAAAATATCTTATCTTAATAAATCATTTCATCTCCTCTTAAACACTAATCCCTAATCATTAATATGATTTCATTTGAATACCTTTATCTTGTTCAGTCAATATGATCTTTCATTAATGGTCATATTATAATCTTTTATTTATGTTTAAGTATTTAATATAAACATATTCATCTCTAAGTCAGCCGTCCATGATTTCTTCAATGTGAATGTATAATGGACAACACTTTTTTAAATGGCTTCATTAATCATATTCCAACAATCTCTTCATTCATCTTTGACTTCAATGGCAATCTCTTTTGACAATCTCATCATTCTTCCTTGACACCAATGACAATACTCACTTTGAAGTTCTCGTCTATACATCTTAATGTCCATAATGATCCCTTAGACATCAAAAATATTGTTCATGCATCTTAACATCAATGACAACATATTCCATTGATCTTCACATTAAAATATTTGGCATCAATGATGACCTTGTCCACCTTTGACATCAATGAAAAAAATTTCAACATGAATAATCTTCAAGAATATACATATCAAATTTTAAAAATTAGGTTTCATGCCAAACTAGGGATATTGAGTACATTAGTGGTCTTCTTCACTCGTGTATTAGGGAATTGAATTAGGAATTTTCCATAATAAAATATATTTATATGAGTTTCATCTCCAAGGTACATCTTCCCACCATCGTATTCTTCATATTTTGACAACGAACACTAATGTGAGGTCATGTGGAAAGATAAACAAGATTCTATCAACTATGCACCATCTAAAATGAATCTATAGTGAATACCATGACAAAGAAATCACCATAATCCTATTAGTGCTTTTGGACTCATTATTAGAGTCACTCTTACTCTTCTTCTCCTTGTAGTCTCTTCTAAAAAAGATAGGCTTATTGTAATTCCAAATTTTTTCCTTTGTACTTTTAAGATATTTAGATCTCTATAATGGGATTTAGATATAGACTTGTCTCACTTCTTGTCCTTCTTCTTACCTTTTTCTTTCTATATTTTGTGAATAGATAGGGCCTCCTTAGCAAATCCAAAATTTTGGCTTCACATCTCTTCAAAAAATAATAATGTCACCACCCAATCTATTTTTAACTTGCAACTCTCCCAATAGCCATAACAAGGTGGTCCCATGAATCCAACAAAAAACATAGAAAAATTATACATCAATCCTCATCCTCCATCTTCAATCCAATTGAGAGTAACTAGGTCACAATCATATTGAAATAATTTAAATATTTAGCCATGTAGTGTAGAAAATTCTACTCCTTTAAAACTAAAAGTACAATTTCACACTTAATTTGGACTTATTTTAGTGACCTCACTTTTATGAATTTTTACCCTTCAAAATAGGCCCCTAATTCCCTTTATTATGCATCCCAAGGCCTATTTTTATCATTTTTCGACACCACAACATGCATTGAACAAATGCATTTAATAAAAATTAAAGGTCCCAAAATAAATGAGTCTTGGAAATTTAGGTTAGGACCCATTCGCCCAAGACATTTAGGTGCCAAAACCCAATTTAAAATATGTTTTGGTAGAATTTTAATGTTCCAAATTCAAATTTCAAAGGTTAGCCTTCAAGATTTGATAGTTAGGAAATTAGAGAAGAAGTCTAGATAAAGCCTAGTCTTTTCACCATTTCAAACTAGGTCGACAAGAGATTGATGAGATATTCACAAGATTAGCACTCAAGAGCAAGGAGAGAACATTCAAGCAAGTAAGGTTGAAGTCTTGGAGCAACATTTCATTTGTTTTTATAGGTCTTCAAGCTCATTTTTCCAATATAGATCAAGCATTGTTCATGATTTTAAGGTTGATGCCAATGGTGGATCATGATGGATTCTAGGTTTTGGGACATGTGCCTAGCCATTCTCCCTAACCTAATGACTTGTTTCCTAAGTGTTCTCATCTTTAGAGTTCATTCTACTAGCCACCTAAAGAAAGGTATAATCAAATTTCATATCTATTAGGGTGTTTTGACTTCTCCCTAACTAGGTCTTGTTAAATGCCTTGCATAACCACCCCACTTTGATCTAGATCAAAATGGGTCCCCCTTTCTCTTTTGGGTTGCTTTGTCTGCTTGAGTTTTCTCTTCTGGTTTTGTTAAACCTTTGGTTCTGTTTCAGCTTAATTTGGTTCCCTTCTTGCTAAGTATTTAGTGGAGTAATCACAAGCAAAGTGTATCTTATAAGTGTATCTTATGTCCTTCTGATGACTAATGGAAGCATTTGTTTTGCAGGAATAGGCCACACATATGATGATATTTCTCAAGTGAGTCCGCTTGGAGGGCTGTCCTCAATCCTAGTTGGTTATGAAAATTAGTTAAGGCAAAAGTCGACAAGACTTTTCTAGACTCTTACTGACTGGTGGCTCGGCTCTGACTGTTCAAAATCCAAAGAATCAGAATACTCCCCCATTGTGCATCTTATCGGCGTAGGGTTATCACGGTCTCCCGACCTCATGGTTTGTTTGGTTCAAATCTGTGTTTATGTTGCCTATCGGCAAGACCCAAGAGATGTCATAGCGATCAGAAATCATATGCAGGATCTATGGCAAGACAAGGGTCATCATTCCAACAACATGAATTTCCTATCGGCATGAGGGGTTTCCTTCGGAAGAGATGTCTCGGTGAGATCTTCGGGTCTCACCAACCGGCGGAAAAGGCATACACTATCGGCAGATGTTCTCTCTTCGAGATGTCTTGGTGAATCCCTAAAGTTTCACCGACTACCCCACCACCGCAAACACTTCAGCGGAGTCATCTTCATCGCGTATGGTCTTGGAAAAGTCTCCATGTCTCGCCGACCACTATCAAGAGGTGATCCCTTCGGCATAAGGTGTTATCCCTACCAAGATGTTTTGGCGAGTTTACATAGTCTCACTGACTAAGAAAAAAGGGTCTAACACTTCGGCGTGAGTTGTTCCCTTCGGTATGTGCTCTCACCGAATGTCGGGAGTCTTGCCGACGGAAAAGGGTTCGCATATCGTCGAAGCAGCATAGCGTCGCCCAGAGGTCTAGCTGAACGGTGGATGTCTCACTGAAATGAGGGGTCGGTAAGACTCCGAAGGAAACAAGGGGGATCGCTATATTCTCTCACCGAACGAGAAAGGTCTGAGTGACACGAAGGAACTTTGGCGAGAGAACTGGTGTGTCACAGTGACAAAAGGGTGAACTAGTAAACCTTTCGTCGAGATATCGGGTATCTATGGGACATCTTCCCGACAAAGGGATGTTACAGCGAAGCGCAAGCAACGACAGAACCCATCTCAGCATGACTACATCAGATGTCTCCCCGAAATGGAAAATCTTCTAAGGATGATACTTTCGGCAAGAGGTCTACCTGAAATGAAAGGTCTTACCGAATGATCAATCTTCAGTATGACATAGGGAGCTCGCTAAGAAGTCTCAGGGAAGAAGGGAGGTCACACCGAAACAAACAATGTCGGGGAGACTCTAGAAGAATAAAGGGCACTCAGCAAAATTTATGGGCGACTCCAAGGGTCATACCAAAAGGAAATGAGCTCAATGAGAGTGAAAGAAATTGGCAAAAGGTCCTGCCGATACGAAAGTCTCAGTAACACGGAAGAAGATCGCCAGGAGTCTCACCGAGGGAGCTCACACCAAAGCAAAAGGAACCTAGAGAAAATAAAAGGGAGTTGGGAAGACTCTAAGCGAATGAGGTGCCTTTGCTGGGATGTCTTACCAACATGGAAGAGTCTTGCCGAAGACAACGAGGGCTTGGTAAGAAGAAGGGTTCGGGGAGAAGAAACATGTGCGCCAGGAGGTCTTGGTGAAGAAAGAAGGTTTCACCGAAGTGGAAAGAGCTCGAGCCCGAGAGGAAGAAAGGAATTTGAGTTTAGCGAGAATGAAAAGGAGTTCACTGAAACTCTTGCCGACATGAAAAATGAGCTCGATGTGACTTCTGTAGCCTGCCAAAACATTTCACCGATTGACTCGTGATATGATGATAACTGTTAGAAGGAAAAATCACATCGGGGAGACACGATAAGTGTCTCACCGACATGCGATACCATCTAGACCACTTTTGACCACCTCAAATCTGGCGTGGCATGTGATCATCCAATCAGAAAGAGAGCTAAGATGATCCATTGACCAATTGACCACCGCTATCTAAGAGGACTAGCAGAATGCAAGCAAGATAGATTCCTACTGAGAATAGTTGACGATGAATCTTCTTGGGCGACGGTGTTCAGATCTACAAGGAGGCCCGATGGCACTTCCAGAAAACAGTCAATGAGCAGGGGACTCCAGAACAGAGGGGAGGCTGAAGAGTGAAGAAGCCATGACTCAGAGGGACACCTATGGCAACCCCTGATAGAGGCAAATCAATATTAATGTAGATATCCTGGAGCATTCAAGGCGACTCTGTGAGGGATTTCATGGGTGGACACGAAGATGCTAGAGTTAATGCTGCAGTTGTCAAAAGATCTAAAAAGACTTCTCCTACGAGTAGAAATCCTTCAGCAGCATGGAGAACAAGGATTCACATTGAATGGAGTTTTTACTTTCCTCAGAAAGATCTGAGAGCCAACTCTCCTGGGTGTAGATATTTTATAAACCCTAGCGCAGGGGTCTTCACATTCAAGTTGGTACATTCTATATATAAGGCATTCTTGCCTCTGTAAAAGAGTGAGAAAAAGATTTAGAAGAAAGTTAGCACTTTTTGATTAGAACTTCTAGGTTTAGAGGACTCTTAGATTGAGAACTGTTTAGAATTAGAACTGTTAGGAGTTCATCAGTTAACAGAAGGAGAGAGAGTTGCATCTTGATTCTCAGTGATGAGAGCTTCTCTTGTCTTCTTGGTTAGCAACAATATTTTAGTATAAACTGTAATGTATTTTCTAAATTCTCTTAGTGTAGTTGGAAACAATCTGGAGACTCAGATTCTCTGTACACTGGTGATTGTGCCAGCTTTGTGAATATTGTTTATCTGTTTTTAATAACAGTAGAAGCAATCAGAGTTTAATCTACTTCATGTTGCGTTCCTGAATGATATTTGTCTTAATTTGATCGTTCCATTTGTGAAGTCTCCAAGGAATGAAAGGGTTATTTGTGTTTTATTTAATGATAGCTAAAAGTTTGTTATTCGAATTAGCACTGTGAAAGAGAGGTTGTGTGTCAATCACAAACTTATCTTGTTCTACAGTTTTAGTTTATAATTCCTTGAAGTTAACAAGTTTGGTTAAGATTGGATGAACTATTGTTCTTTTCTATTTCAAAACCCTAATCTATATTTTCTATTTCTTTAAAACCTCTGAGAATAGGTTTTATTTCATGCTTGTTATTAGAACAATCCAGAAGCCCAAAACCAACAGGCCCCTTGAATATTATTGTTGCATTGGCCACTGAGCAACATCATCACAGTTGAGACCCAACTACCAAGACCTTGGGAGCTAAGGCATCCATGTGTTTCCTTTCTCTTTCAGGAGAAGCAAAGTAGCAATATTCTACTTGCATTGTTGTGGTGCCAAAATCGCCATCAACGCACCTATCATTTATCATGTTCATTTATGGATGCTATTCTAACACACTTGAATATGGTTTCTTGGTACTTTAGCTGTAATACTCTAATTGGTCTATAGTTAAAGAAAGGAAACTAACTAACAACTTTCAGCTGAAAATGCAACTAACTTATTTCAAACTAGGGTTCCTTTGCATTTTGAATGAATTTTTTTTTCCATTTTAAAATAAATACATAACATTCAATTTCTCAACTAACTTTTAATCTACAGTTTCAGCAAAAAAGAAACTTCTAACTGATTTCCATTTAACTGAAAATACAAATGAACTTTAACTAACTTTTCTTTGCTTCTGAAATACAAGAACATTAATTACAACTATACAATTTACATGCTAAGTAATCATTTTAGAAATTTAAAGAGAGAAGGGTTTCAAGAAAATACAGTTAAGAAGCTGAATTACTTGAGCTTGACTCTATCATCATGGGAAAAAGGAGATATCATCAGGGGATTTACCGCCCATCTGAAGACCGACTCGTCTCCTATGTTTCTTCGACTGAAGAAACCTATCCCTTCACGAGGGTAATTAACAAGGATCTCATTTATCATCATGCCTTTGAGCCTAGTGTCAAGGACCTGTACCTCCTAATCGAACCTTCACTATGGGTACCTCCCAAATAGAAGATTACTCTGATCAATGGTACATCTGGTACTTGATAGCTGAAAACTAGCATCGTACCTTGGCCAAGGATTTCATTTTCATTACTGGAACTCCTATGTCATCAACACTCTCACCCTTGCTTGACATGATTACATTTGTCTTATGTTTTAAATCACAATATCTGGTTATTAAATGTTTTCTCTTACATCTAGGTTTAATCTTAACCCTTACGTTTTATACATGAAAAGGGATTGAATCTGCAATGAGGTTTCTAAGATTTAACAATTGTACATTCCTTAAAGAATTCGATGAGCCAAAGATTAGCATAGGTTCAACTTCTAATAGAATAGAGAGAAGAAGAGAGGTTCATAGCTTTATTAGACATAATGAACTTTTCCAAGTGACTTCATAATGTTCACTCAAAATTTAGTTTCATAAATCTGATAGTTGATAGAGGATTTTGTATGCAAGAAAAAGGTCTAAGTTTGGGTTTTCACTGAGGTAGTTCTTCCATAGTGCTACTCTAAAAATATAATTGAAGGCCCAAATTTGTTTTGCTTCTAGTAGGACAAGAAAAGATTAAAGATTTTACTTTTCTATTTGAAATGGAGATCACTTAAATAGATTCATTGCAATAATATATGTACATTAAAGTATCTATGCTTAACTTTCCTAGAATAAAGATTCGAGCTTGGAAACTCCAAACTCTGTTCTTCTTAAGAACACGCAAACAACCAACCACCAAAACTTCAAACTAGCAAGATGGAGATGTGAATCCAAGAATTGATATCACCACCTCACAAGAATTTGAAATGCAACTTATCTTGCAGACTTAACCACACACAACTTCCACCAGATGATATTAAAAAATGACTCATGAGAAAGTTGCCGATGAATTGAGAGGAGAGACAAAAATTATGGAGTGAGCTCAGCTGAAGAATGCGATAATAGAGGAAGTTTCCAATAATGAAGGTAAGAGATTATGAGCAATGACAAATGGATGATTTGAAAGATAGAGCTAAATCGACTTAATGCCAAAGCAACACTTGAAAGCAAGATATAGATAAAACCCCAATATGATTGTCCCAGAGAAAATGTGAGAGCCCAAAAATGAATAGCAGAAGAATGGAGAGCTTGAAACAAAAATCAAAACCAAAATTAAATGGCTTGATTCCCAATTCCAAGAATCCCTTCAACTGTCCATTCTTGGACATTTCAATTAAGTGTGGGTGGTGTGAGGATGGGAGTTACCACCTCCCAAAAACACCGATTTCCTAAAGCTCAAATCAATTAATTTTGATGTTAACCATTCAACGATTTTCAATTTTAAATCAACAACATTAATTTATATCTATTATTGTTAAATTAATATTTAATAACCTCTTGCAAATATATATATTCCAAGAGTTGGTTCGCTCAACTTCAAGAGGATATAATAAATATTTTAATTATATCTATTATTTTAATTTAATAATTAATAACCATTTGCAACCTCTTTATAAGGTGACTTAGATTGATTTATATATTTTAAATTGGATTTCTTAATAAATAATTATATTAAATTATTTATGGCCAAGTTATGACTTTGATTCATTGTCTTACATTGATTCATGGAAAAATAATAGTTTTCAATCCTTTGTTAACCACAACCTCTCCCTGATGATATTTCCTTTTCTATTGTGGTGTCAGTAGTTATGCATCCACTAACAAGAACTATGGTTAGATTGTTCTCAACGGTTATATAAGTATGTATTTAAATATAATCTCATGAACACATTCAATTCCACATGAATAAGACAATCATTCACATATAAAAGATCATTTAAATTTTCAATTTCAACAATTAAAACAATTATTTTATCATCAATTTCACATTCTCATGAAAGTAGGTACTTGCAACTAACATAATGACCATAATTCCATTGTCATAAACATGTTCAAGTTAGAGGGGATGTGACATTAGCTCTTAATACCTTAGATGCACTTAAGGTTAGGGCTTGCACACACTATTATTTATCATATTCTCATCCTTTTATCAAGGTTTAATTACTAGAAATAGGGTTTGACTGAGGCAAACCCCCACACAAAAAACCATTTTTTTTAGTTTTTGCTATAGATCTAGAGTCAGGACTGAAGGTTTGCAAGTACAAGAGAAAAGTGTAGACAGAGAGCTACATGATCAAATTTTGATTTTTCATGTAAAGGGATGAAAAGACCCATTCACCCTTGGGTGAATATGTCCTTCAACAGAGCCTAAAACCTACTTTTGGAGCAAGGAAAACACCATCCTAACCTTCTTAGATATACAGGTTAATTGTTGTTTCTATTAGTGTTATCATAATACTTCATATTCCAAGTGTTAGATCTCATAGGTTTGATTATTAAAACACTTTTATATTTCTCCCAAAGCTGCTTTTCATTCATTTCTATCATAAGGAAGCCAAGGCAACATAATGTCCAAAACCTAGGGTTGACTCACCTTAAGGGTTGTAAGTCAATTCTAATATTTCATGGCACTATCCCTCTTCCTAATGAACATGGGAAAGGTGGATTTGTGATTAGTTGGACACCCACTTTTGCTTTGGCATACTCCCCTTATCGCACATTGATCACATACCCCACCTTTAGGGAGGGACCCCCTTTTCCCTTCATTTCAAGCCATAAAACTGCCATCCTTCATCTTGAGGATATAGGTTCTTTCTCAAGATTTCTTTTTTATTGGGGGTTTAACTTGATAATCTCACCTAGATTCTCCCAAAGGTTTGTTGTTGAAGTCTCTTCATGCATATTCAATAATATTGAATTGTCCAAACAAATTCTAATGAAACCTTATCTTTTCGGTCCAAAATGTCATAGTCTTCTTGTTTCATTATGGTAGGTTTGGATTTAAATAATGTAGCTTATAGATCTCTATCCAGAGGAATATAATCCATATTGAACTTCCAAAACTCAAATCCTGCATGCAATAACTTCATTTGTATCATTGTTGTGCTTGCTATTTTTATTGTAATAAGATTTTTTTTCTACATAGCTACTATTCAATCCAAGATTAGTATAAACAACCTTGTCCCTAACATATAAAATTCGAGGTGATTAGGGTACATGATACAAATGAAAAGAAAAAAAGGTGTGAATTATGTTTTCTACACTAATCTATGGGAGAAGTTATGTGCAAAAACTAAACAAATCATATAGTTACAAGGAAATAAACATAAAAATATCATACCATGTA
>VDFB02145936.1:0-15783 GCA_007258455.2 Sequoia sempervirens | reverse complement strand
GCTATTTTTAGAAACTTTGGATAGATTAAAATAGTTGCACATGTTGTGGTCTCTGTTTCTCACCATCTACATTCCATGGTTTAAAATGCACATATTTAACACATCTTTACTTAATGTATTACATTCTTTATAAATAGATTAAAATGACACACATTTTAGTAGAATATGTTTCTTGTCATCTGTGTTCCTTGCCTCACATATTTGACATACCTTGACTTCTTAGCATTCATAGTGCATCTCTCCATGTTGGTCTGTAAAAGTATAGAAGATATCAGCAGATATTTTTCTTTTTTTAATTCCCTTGACATTACAAATCTAATTATATTAAGTGGTTCTTGGTTCTTTATCCACGAACATATTTTATTAAAATGCAAAATTTTAGTGGACATCATCTTAATCTAGAAACTAGACTGATTTAATTTCAAATGAATGTTGACCAAAAAGAAGCATTTTGTTTGTGAAATATTTGTAGAATACAAGATTACAAACGAAGGCTAAACCAAAGGATGGGTCTCAACTAATAGATCATGCTAAGTTAAACTAAATTAGGTTCACAATTATTATAATTGAATGTTTTAGATAATAGGTAAGTCCTAATCAAGATAACAATACAATAACTATTGTAATTTCGTGTTCACTTTACAAGCCAAGATTACAAAGTCAAAATGCTTAGTCTAAGATTAAATAGTTCCTGCAAAGGTTAATGTTTCAACTACACTTGAGCAAGAGGTACTCAAGACCGGTTCATTGAGAAGATGTTAAGCCCACTAATGAGTCTTGTAACAATAATCATTATGAGTCAAATGCATAAAATAGTGCATCTTGGGAATTGTGCTTATGTAATAGTGTTAGGTGAATTAGATGAGCTGACACGTTTTAGTATAGGGACTTCCAATTGAAATCTCTTGAGGAAAACATTCTGTAGCAAGAAATCTACTAACTTCTGTACTACTAGTATTGCTAAAGAGTTGGTGCTATCACATGTCACCAATCTCCATCCCATTTTTACAAAGGGATCTGACCCTACCTTTACAGGCTCAACTTGGGGATCATCAGACAATTACTCATAGATGTTTACTTGTTAGGAAGCATGAAAACCCATCAAAATGTAGTGGATTCTTCTGCCAAAATAGAGTCTTTTATCACCATTAGATACTTTTGCCAACATTCATCCTTCTTGTGTTCATAGGAAGTGGAATGGTTGTGACTTGTGTTTCATTTTTGGAAGCCTTGTCTTCAAACTAAGTGTTCTTTTTGTCCCATCAATTGATCATAGCTATGAAATTAGTCTTATATCCTTGTTGCGCTACTCTCTTCCTTCTAACAAGATTAAAAAGCAATTAATATCACAGGTTCATTAAATGTACAAGCATTTTCCAAGCCCTAAATTCTTCAACTCTGCTTGCACAACCTAAAGGGGGAGATTTCCTTAAAGTCAAAAATAGCTCATAAATCACAAAAACTCCTGGATAAAATAAAACCTAAAAAACCTACAAAAATCGATAGATTTATGAAAAGACCTCACTCCAGCAACACAAAATATTAAAAATAAAAATAAAAAAGTCTGTCAAAAACAACTCATAGCATACACTAACAATCTGACCCCAATAAACCCCCAAGAACAAAAAAATACATTTGACTTCATTTAACGCCTATCTACACATTTGCATTAAATCTATGCAACAAAAAAATGGTATTTTCTAGTTGGTGTATAAAAAAATCTTACCTGCCCATGAGCTTATAAAAGCTATAGTCCCACAGTTTATGTCTGATGGCTTCTTAGACACCACACTTCCACCCGTATCCAACAACACAGAAGTAGACCCAAAATAGACAATGCTCATGTTCACAATTGTCTTTACCTTCACTTTGGTTTTCCATTCTCTGCTCCCAACATTGGATGAGTGCACAAAATTTTACATTCGCCAAGAAAAACCAACAAATTTCCAAAACATAAATAACAATTCCGTTTCAGGATATCTTTTGAAGATTCACCAACAATTCACCACGCCTATGTCATGTAATCTGGCCATTGCCACTTGTCAAGGCATGCAAGGGAAAGATCCCTTAGAACAAATGCATCACAGCCCTGAAAAGCACTGTATCAACCCCGCAACAGAACGAACCAAGGAGCATTGGGAGATCGATTAGCAACCGGAGAAAGAGAGAAATAGAAATCTGGGTTGAAGCGGGGGCCTAAAACATCTATCCCTTACTCCAAACTGTCGAAGCAATATACTGCCACACACCCCGTTCCAGGTCCATGTGCCCTTCTTAGAAAAACTAGAGAAAACATTAGGGAAACATATGTGATACTTTTCCCTCTTCCGTTGATTGGACAGGTTCTTCAAAATTATTTGAAATTATTTATGCGAAAATTAAACCCCAACAAATTCGTCAATGACCAACGGGGAGGTAGATAATTGGCAAATATAAATGGAGGAAAAGAAAATGGATATCAAAACTTTGGCTTAACTTTGCATTATATCTTCGGCTTAAAATTTAATGAATTTTAATTCCTCGAGATTTGGAGACTGACAAATGCACGCCAATTTTAATGCAACTTCAAAAACAACACATGACTTCCACCTTCCTGTTATTTTCAATGCAGCTTCAAAAACTTTGCGGAGAATTTTCGTTGAATGCTTTCACTGTATAATGCTTCCAGCGTAATTATATAATATTATATAATATATATAATACTATAATATAAATATTATAATATTATATATTATATTATAATATTTATATTATAGTATTATATAATATTATAATATTATATTATTAATATAATATAATATAATAATATTATATACATGATTTTATAGAATAATAGAGGACTTAATATTATATAGATGATAGATAATTTGTGAATCAACTTCATCCACGAAGAAGGGAGCTATAAGTAATAAGTAATGAAACTCTGAATTTCATTGAGAGTTTGATCTTGGCTCAAGATGAATGCTGGTGGCATGCTTAACATATGCAAGTCGGATAGGAAGTGGTGTTTCCAGTGGCGAATAGGTGAGTAATGCGTAAGAACTTGCCCTTGGGAGGGGGACAAGCTTAGGTAGGGGTCCCATGAGGGGGGCTTAAACTCTATGGATTATGATCAAATTTGAAAGAAAAAAGAATAGTGGAGTAATAATAATTTATTTAGTCATTTTTATTTGTTGGATATTAGTCATTTTAGTTTTGATTTTTACGATGACCAAATTAGTCACTTATAAATTATTGGAAATTAGTGATTTATTTGCAATATTCTACTAGTGTTAGCCGTGACTAAAATTTTTTAGTCATGTGACTAAAATTCACAATCCGTAGTCATTTTGCTAAATTCTACTTACTAGTGTTAGGTGTATGGGAATTAGTAGAAAGATAGGAGGCAAAAAATATACAACAAGAATGCATTGTCTGAAAGTGAATTGAAAAACACAACACTTGCTAAACCATCCAATCTGGGACCCGATTGGAGGTGCATGGCAAGTTTGGCCATTCTACACCCATGAGCAAGGTAACCCGACTCCACCACTTAGCCAACCCATGCAGGTCAACAAACTCCACCATTGTTGTGAAGAGGTCCGAGCAAGGCCTCACAAATTGCATGGAGTGTTATTATATATTAATAAAAAAATGGAATATACAAAAGACTATATATTTCTGAAAGCAATACAAAGGAAGGACAAAATATTAATTTATGTTGAACAGAGAATTCTATAGATCAACATTATACATATACATATACATATAGATACACATACATATACACATACATATACATACAAATACACATATATATACATATACATACGTGTGTACATATGCATATAAATATACATATACATATGCGTATACATATACATATACATATACATATACTTATACCTACAGACATACTTTTCACCCTTTGTTTATTGTTTGTAGTTATCTGTGTGCATCATTAGCATTATAATCATTACCATATGACTTGTTCTAGTTAAATGTTCTTTCTTTCATCAAAAAAATATGGTTAGGGTTACTAACTTTTTCACCTCTTCTATTCTTCATGTACCTGGCACTAAATATTATAGACAAATAGAGAAGACTTGCTCATGGTTTTTACTGACAACATGGAGGTTACCTCTTAAACAAAGGATCTGCCTAAATGTTCCTCATTGGTCAATAAGCTTTGCAAAGAAATTATGAATTTACAATTGACAAGGCAACTGCTACATAGTAAATGTCTTTTTAATAGCTATTTTACAGTTTCCCTATTTGTCTATAATATTTAGTCTCAAATAATGTAGTTTGAATTTTGAGTTGACAAGTGAACTGTTATATAGATTGGTTTAGGTACAATATAATTTTATCTCTGTCTTAGTTTTATATTTCTTAGACCTGGAAGCACATATATATTTTTTTTCATTAAATCTGTAGTTGAATAATGACTAAGAACCAAGAGTAATTAGTATTCAAATAAAGTTTAAACTGAATACAATCTGATTAAACTAATTAAATAGACAATTTATGACTCCTCATTTTTAAATAATGAAAGAACTTATAACATTGATGCAGATTTTAAATGTGACATAAAAAAGTTTTAAACAAAAAGACAAATTATATGAAATAAATATAATCTACTAGCAATTCTATATTGGAAATGTTAATATGCAAATATAACAATTACTATTTTTTTACAATCAAAAAACAAGATTACTTATATTCAAATTTGATAACTCTTCAACAATACATTTCAACTATTAGCTTTATACAAAATATTTAAAATCTATATTAAAATAAATTCTCAATTATTACCCATATACAAAATATTTAATATATATGGAAATAAATTGTTCAATTATCTTTGAAATTGTAATGTTTGTAAAAATATCATATAATCATTCAACTAATTTTAAATATTTGAAAGTAACAATGACATAAAAATTGACTAGAATTTTATTAGGAATGGAAGCTTGAGGAAAATGTCAAATCTATGAAATAAGAGAACTATTAGCAACACACTATTATTTCTATTTCAAACATGAATCTTTTAATATATATTGAAAATAAATGACTTTAGAATTCACATAGAAGAACTAAATATTCCACCATATAATAGGAATTAAATAATCATAGTGACAATGCAGACTAAAAACAATCTAGGCACCATGTTAAAATAAAAAAGATGGTAGGTCAATGAATGTAAAAATATGTAGATGCAAACATAGAATAAATTATGTCCATATTTGTAAAATAGAAGTCTTAGCATCCCATAGTGAGCATTTAAAAGGAAAGGCTACGATAAATAATCAAAAGTGAAAAAGAGTAGTCAAAGCGTAGGATGGCTAGTGGAGCCTTTTTCTAGAGTAGGAGTAGATATGTTCATTATGTCTACAAGCAAAATTTTACACTCTACTTTGAAATCAACTTTTGTTGCTTTGACAATCATTGTTTTTAGCCATTCCTCATAAATTTTATAAGTTTTTGTTCTAATCAAAGTAGTAAAGATGTATGGTTTACAAATAAGGCCTTTAATAACAACAATAGGATCTATTGTAGACTCAGAGCTATCCTACAACATGTAGATGTCTTTTGATAGAATTTGCAGCAAACTAGTGGCAACTTCATCAAAAGCAATACAACAAAGGCTAGTTGAATGGTCTTTTAGCTTTAACTACAAAAGATAGCGATAGTTGCATTCCTCAATTTCCATCTGGAAATGATCACAAAACCAAACATTAGCATGGGGGCATGTGCATTTTCTTTTGCATTCTTTCCCATTAACCAGCAAGGGGCAAGCAGGGTAACAAAAAGACTCTATTTTTGCAATTTGAATGGTTGCTTTAAAACTAGCTTGAACAGTTTATGGCAAGTGGAGGCAATTGTTTATGATAAATGGAATAGTAACTCTATCATTTGAAGGATACAACCTATGAGGTGGAGAAGATGAACCCATTTTCTCTACTTTAATTGGGCCCTTCGATCTAAGAGTGTTTTCCTTAGGAATAGAAGGGTTAATGTCAAGGATTGTTCATGTTGATGTGTTCATAAATTTACCATTAAAGTAGCCTAGATGGACACCCTACACAACAACTATGACTACATCACAAGAAAGGTACATCTGCTCCAAGGTATCACCTTTTTCTTACCAACTTGGGCCCAACAAATTAACATCAATGAAAGAAGCAAAGTTATCATATCGTTTAATGGTTTGTCAAATTGTTTCAGTTCCATTTTTCCTACGAACTATTGAAATGTACCCAACATGCACTACAATGCCAATAATATCAACCAAGCTATTATCACTATAGATGCTTATGTCACTAACTAGCACAAAGGCTAAAAATTTTCTTGGGATGGGAATCTCATCTTCACACCGTTTTATTGTTGATTTTTTATCCAAAAAATTTCAAGATTACTATTTAATTTATTGAATTTTTTATTGTCTTCCTTGACCAATCCCATCGATATTAAATAAGTTGACCCCACCTCAACTCGACCATAATGCAATTCAGCAATATCATCAAAACAAGTAATACATATTTTTGTCCCCTCCATATCTATAATGTCAAAACTAAATAGTTTCCCTTCACCTCTTTGTTTGTGGAAATGATACATCTCCCTAATATGTGTTACACGCCCTTTCACTGTCCAAACTTTTTGATAAATGGTGAAAGCTTTAATAGGGATAACCTTTGGAGGGTTGTTTTTTTCTTTAGGGCACACCAGCAAACCAAATTGAGGGGTCCATTTAGAAGGAGAAGGCGAGTCAGGCATCAACATTTTCTCTTCTTGTTGCTTGAAAAAATACCTAGGGGTCCCTATAATTTGAAAATAAGGCATAATCACAACTAATTTGGATATGATTAAGGCCCTAGAAAATAAGGAAAACAATATATTGGACATATTATATGAGGAAAATATGAAAGAGAGAATTTTTAAAAATATACAAGAAACAATGCAACTCACCTTGAATCTTGGATATTTCTATAGACGTAGTCTCTTAAACATACAAGGGACCCTATTTTCAAGGAACCTAAAGAAACATATCATTGCATTTAGAAGGGAGGGTTCCTATTTTCAAATGATGGCCATCAGACAAAATTTGTTAGGAATTGCATGTAGAAAATATCAATTAAATACAAACAAAGATTAAGCAGGAGGAATGAAAACATAGAAATAATAGCAACAGAGACAATATTTTAATGGTTCACCCAAACTTGGGCTAGATCCACCAACATAGAGTCCAATATTATTATCGATGAAATCAAGCTGGTTACATCTAAGTAATCCTACAACTCAATCTTTGCTACAAAATCTGCAATACAATGTCAACTTGGAAACCCTAATCCTTAGCCTTTTATCAAGACTTATATGGTAGGTTACAAAATGGGAAAAACTTTTTATGTGGAGTCCAATAGAAAAATAACACGCTACCCCCAAGCCCATTAACAAATAATTTGGAAACCAAGCTAATAAAAGTGGAAATTTAACCTCACGAGTCTAATTGAGCATCATATGCAAAATCTCCCACTTGGAGACTGGTCAGGACTCCACCCCATATCAGCTCCCACTTGGAGACTAATCCTTAACCTTTGCTGACCACCTTGGCTCCCACTAGAAATAAGCACCCTGGACCTTGTTGTTCTGATTTTATTATTTTCAGTCTTGAAGACCAACCGAAGCTGAAGAGGAGCTCAGCTTCTCCCTTGGCACTACCTTTGTAAACATATCCATTGGATTGTCATTTGTATGTATCTTTTCCAACCTTAATTTTCCATCATCCAACATTGAGTGAATGAAGTGATACCTCAACTATATGTGTTTGGTCTTTGAATGCAAGGCATAAATCTTTGTAAGATGTATGGCACTCTAGTTGTTCGTAAACAAATAAATGTTGGCCTGTTGTTTTCCCAATTCTTCCATGAAAGATTGCAGCCATATCATCTCCTTTCTTGCCTCTGTTGTAGCTACATACTCTACCTTCATGGTGGATAAAGCAACCACCTTTTGCAAGCATGAGATTCAACTTACTGTTGTCCCACCTATAGTAAAGACATAACCTGTAGTACTCCGCCTAGTATCAATATCTCCTACCCAATCTAAGTCCACATAACTTGCTAAATCAATATTAGATCCCCCAAAACATAAATGTTTATTGGATGTACCTCTCAAATACTTGAGAACCCATTTTACCTCATTCCAATGCTCCAATCCGGGATTACTCATATACCTACTTACGACTCCAACAACATGTGCAATATCCGGTCTCGTGCATACTATGGCATACATTAAACTTCCTACAGCTGAAGCATATGGTACCTTGGAAATTTTGTCTTCCTCCTCTTGTGTCTTTGGACGCATCTCCTTAGTCAATTTCAAATAACTAGGAAAATGTGTGCTGACAGCTTTTGCATTCTCCATGTGGAATCTCTGCAACACCTTTTCAACATAACCAACTTGAGATAGAGTCAATTTTTTTCCTTCCTATCTCTACAAATTCTCATACCAAGGATTTGTTGTGTTGCCCCCAAATCCTTCATAGCAGATGATTTTGCTAACTATTGTTTTAACTCCTTATGTGATCCATGTTAGACCAGCTACAAGCATGTCATCAACATATAAACATAAAATAATGTAGCTATCATTATCAACCTCTTAAAATAAACAAAATGTTTAAGAATTACACACCTGCTATATCCTTGCTCAACCATAAAACTATCAAATTTCAAATTACCTTCTTTGAGATTAGCTTGTTTCAAATATATAGCTCTTCTTCAATTTGCACACCAATTTTCTCCTTTCCTTTATTTTCCAGATGTTGGGGCTTGTCAATATATATTTTTCTCCTCCAAATCACCATGGAGAAGGTGGTTTTCACATCTAGTTGTTCCAAATGCAAATCTTCAACAGCCACAATAATTTAAAAAGTACAAATAAAAGTCATCTTAACAACTAGAAAAAAAATTTAAGCAAAACCAATTCCTTTTTTCTGTGCAAATCCTTTGACAACTAACTTGGCTTTAAATTTGTTCTTACCTCCATCTTCCTTTTTCAGCCTGTAAACCCATTTGTTTGGTAAAGCCTTTTTACTTGCAGGCAACTTGCATAATTCTCAAGCCTCATTTTTCAACAAGGAGTCCATTTATTCTTCCATTTCATGCTCCCACTAAACCTTTGTATCCACCTGCATAGCTTCATCATACCCTTTAGGTTCATCAACATCTTTTAACAAAATAGAATACAAAGAAGGAAAAAATCTTTCTAGAGGTCTACTTATCCTTGAAGATCATCTAACATTCATTGGAGTTTGTGGTATTTGTTGCTACTGTTGTTTGTAAAGCATGAGGAACCAGCGGAACATTGTTGTTTGGTGTATCCTTCCAACTTCACATAATCATTTTCTCTCTTCTTATCTTTTGCTGATCTTTCTGTACAACCTTTCTCATTAAATGTAGCATCCCTTCTCACATTTTTTTGATTTTCAAAATCCAAAGCCTATAACCAAATTCATCAATGCCATATCCAACAAATATATATTTCTTTGATTTTGCATCAAGCTTGGTTCTATTTTTAGAATCTACATGTGCAAATACTTCACAATCAAAGGTCTTGAGAAAATAATAACTCATCTTCTTACATGTATATTCCTCCTCTTGAATACCACAACTCAAATTATTAGAGGGACCTCTATTAATCAAATAAGCAACAATGTTTACAACCTCTACCCACATGTTTAAAAGGTATCCCAACATGCAATCTCATAGTCTGTGCACGATCCATTATTGTTCTATTCATGCGTTCAACCACTCCATTTTCCTGTGGAGTCCTTGGAACCTTTTTCTGCCAACGAATACCATTAGAGGAACAATAATCTTCAAACTCTTTACTGCAATACTCACCACCATTATCAGATCTGAGACATTTAAACCTTTTTCCTCTCTCATTCTCAATCAAGCTTCTCCATTTTTTAAAATTTTCAAATACATCAGATTTCTTCCTAAGGAAATAGATCCATACCTTGTTGCATCATCAATAAGAGTGACATATCTTGAGAGTCACAAGAAGATACTTGGTGGTCCCCATACATCTGTATGCACAAGCTCGATTTCTCTCATCTTTCTTTACTTCCCGTATGAAAGCTGACTCTCTTTTATTTTTCCATACACACAACTTTCCACAAAAATCCATATTAACACATTTTCAGACCTGGTAAAACACTATTCTTTGAATGAAATTTAACCTCACAGTGGAATTAGGCTCCAAATACCAACAAGACAAAAGGTGAAGGAAGGACAAAATCCATATTAACACATTTCATCAGCTTTGCTTAATTTTTTTGAGGACAAAGGACGAGAGAGAGGGAAAAATATCTCAACATCGATGCTTAACGAATTGAAAATGAAGTCAAAGTTGGTTGTTTCTTTGCACCCTACAAAGACAAGTGTAATCAAGAAAAATGCACATCATCACACCAAATGGATAAAACGAGTAAGAAAAATAAAGGCTAGAAAGAGATACATTTTAATGTATTCTATAAGATTAATGCATGTCCACTTCCATATCTATATCCTCTACTAGGGCTAGCCATATATGTATACACCTAAAGGCCAATAAAACAACAATAATAAGAAAGGTAGGAAACAATAACAAGTTTGCAGAAGGTACAACAGAAAAGTAGTACAAACTTACAGAATCAGGGTCTGGAGGCTAGTGGATAGCATCCTCAGAGCCGGATTCCGCAGCGTGATCTGTAGGAGGTGACACCAAATCAATTTTTGGGGGCTCTAGAGACCCATCCATGAAGCTCGATTCCACAGAAATAGTTCTGAGACCTTTTAAAGGTAATAAATCTTCCAATTGTAGTTGACTGATTGGAAGCTCTATATCATAGTAAAAATCAAATATTAATGTATTGCAACATTCAATGCCAACTAGTAGACAACTTAGAAATATTCACAATCTTTGAGGTTGCCTATATATGTATGCATGAAATTTTCTTGATATATTTCTACAAATACCTATATGCAAACA
Organism: Sequoia sempervirens; assembly: GCA_007258455.2. Classification (NCBI taxonomy): domain Eukaryota; kingdom Viridiplantae; phylum Streptophyta; class Pinopsida; order Cupressales; family Cupressaceae; genus Sequoia; species Sequoia sempervirens. The sequence continues at coordinate 4,770 of VDFB02145936.1, read as the reverse complement.
TTTGTATATGTTGCTACTTGTTGCCTTCATCCTTTTTAATAGAAACAATGGAATATACAACATCAAGAATGAAAATTCTGAATTACATATATGGATTGAATTTTTGCTTTGTCTACACATTTTTAAAAAACACATATAACCAGATATATATATCCATATGCACACATGTATATATTTATTTATATATACAACAATATATCTAAATGATAACATATTCCATCCAAACAAAATAAGAACAGTAAAGATTACAAAATTTTAAAAATTAAAAACAATCCATGCTACAAGAACAATAAAATTTAATTTGTTATAGGCAGCTTCAAATAGATGAGTGGAAAACAATATCATGAAATTTGTTGATACTTAAATAGATGAGGGCAGAAGAATATCATGAAACATGTTAATACAAGACAACCAATCTATGTAACAGTTGCCTTGTAAATTCTAGATTCATAATTTTTTGTGCAATACTTATTGACCAATGAGCAACATTTAGGAACATCCTTTGTTGAAGAGCCATGGTCTGCATCATCATTATAAACTTTGGGCAACTCTTCTCTATTTCAAGAATTTTTACAATAGTTTGCTATCAAACCAACACCACAATGGTTATTTCAGAAACGCAACCTAATCAATATATTTTCTGACACATTTCGCAGTATACTTTCCCATACACATACACACACACAGATATATATATATCTATATACACATATATATGTATACACACACACACACACACACACACATATATATATATATATATATATGTATGTATATTTATACATGTACACATATATATACATACATACATACATACATACATACATACATACATATATACATATAGATACATATATATACATATATACACAGATATACTCTAGATTCAAGCTCCATTATTTGGCACTAAATATTATAGAGAAATAGGAAAATTCTAAAAGGACTATTAGGAAAACACTCATAAACCATATAAATTAAGATAAGAGTGATTGTATATATATAGACATGTAGAGGGTTTGTTATTTGTTTGAAGTTTCCAACGGGATTTTTGTCAGCCGAGCCGTGAATAGGATTTGTCGTGTAATAGTTGTTTTAAAATTTCTCTGTTTCTCTATAATATTTAATTCTGGCCAATGTAGCTTGGATTTTCTACGTAATGTGTGAGGAAGTATATTGATTAAGTTGCATTGTCGAAAGAGTCATTGTGGTTGCGATTTGTTATAAAACCAGCAAAGAGAATGCATCTTAGACAAAACTCTGCTATCAAACCAAGACAACAATGTCATTTTTGACAATGCAACTTACTCAATATATTTTCTGCACAAAAATTTAAAAAAGGGACAATAGAAGAGACAAACTACCATAATGAAGAGTTTGTTATGGGGGGAGTTGAAACAAATGAGGAAGAAAGAATACATATATATATAACACCACAATGGTTATTTCAATAATGCAACTTAATCAAAGTATACTTTCCCACCCTGCAACATTCAATATTGCATTTACTTCATCTTTCCCCATTGTACAACAACGACATAATGCATTAACCCTTGCACAAGCAAACACTTACCATTCACCTTCCGCATATCAAGGTCACCACCGCCAACCCACATAATACACACACACACACATATATATATCTACATACACATATACATATACATATACATACATATATATATATATACATACATACATACACACACACACAAACATATATATATATATATATATCAATATTATATACATATATACACATATATATATACATACATACATATATATATATATATATATATACACACATACATATACATACATACATATATATGTATAAATACAGTATACAATATACATACATATATATACTCAGGCATCTTTTGTGTTATACACATTTGTACAATTAGTACCTTGGTATCCTTCTAATTGATTTAACTTCAAGCATATACACACACACACACACACACACACACACACACACATATATATATATATATATATATATATATACATACATATACATACATATGTAGACACATATATATACTCTATGCATCTTTGGTGTTATACGCATTTTGTACAATTAGTCCCTTGGTATCCTTCTAATTGATTTAACTTCAAATCCTTACAAAGAGGATACTGTAGATTTTCAATGGCTAAGTAATTTATTCTTGTGTTTGCATCTATACATTTGCACATTCATTGAGCTGCCATGGTTTTGATTTTACTTTGGTGCCCATGTTCTTTGTAGTCTGTTAACAAATAGAGTAATTGTATAACAACAACTACATTATCTGGCATTCAGTATTATAGAGAAATAGGGAAATTGTAACAAAACTATTAGTTAAACATACATACATTATTTATGCATATATACATATATATACACATGTATATATATATACATACATAAATTTATATATATATATATATACATATGTACATATGTATATATATATACAAATATACATGCATATATATATCTATATGTATATTTATATGTTTAAATGGTGTTGCCACAATAGTGGTTTACACTTTCTGGGAGATCCTGATTTTTGCTGAAATTACATATTTTTAAAAAATATAATGATTTAAGCATTGAAAAGTTCCATTTAAAGGATTCCAATTGAAGAGGTTTTGATCAAACCACCTTAGACCAAGCCCCCTTGGATAGAACCCCGCCAGTTTTAAACCATACCTATAATGGGGTCTCCTTTACACCTATCAAAATGTTGATAAAAAACCACTTTTGATTTACCTTTTTGGGGATTAAATGAATTTATTTAAAAATTATTTTTTTGTAAGTATGTAGTCCTTATTATAAGCTTCAAAAAAAGTATAATTTTAACTAAATTTAATCTGATTATTATATTTATTTTTTATTTCTTGTGAATGTATGTTTTTCACCGAAAATCAAGCTCTCTGTTTTGCACATGTGGAAAAATAGAAGATTATCAAAAACAAAAATTGAAAAATATGACTACACCAGATATTGAAGTCCTTGATCCAACAAAAAAAAATAAAATTGAATTTCGATACATACAAAAAAAGTTGTGTTATATGGTCCGCCTATGTCTGAATTGTAATTGGTTTGACTTCGAAACTTGATTAAGGAAAAAATATTTGATAAAACACTATAAAACCAATTGGAAGCATTAGATATCATAGTTACAAATCTAAATTCAAAAAAAGAAAAAAATCTTTCATGGAAAAGAATTTGTGTTATACGGTGAGTGTCACTCCTTAAAAATGGTGTTTACTGAAAAAGTTAGTTTTTGAAGGAGATGGAAAAAGAAGTGCAATTTGATTCCAAAAACAAAAATATATTTAGAATCTACAAAAAAAAAAATGCTACCAAATCACTAGTTTGCATCATCTTCAAATTCCTCATGGTTTAGCTGCTATAGGTGTCCGAAAGTGAAGATTTAGTTAGAAAAAATTAGTTCAGTGTCTAGTTTGGCCAAAAATTGTAAACTAGTATTGTGGGATCACATACAGACTTAATCGAGAATCCAAGCTACGTTGCCTGCCACTAAATATTATAGACAAATAGAGAAATTGCAGAAGAGTTATTAGACGACAAATACAATTCTAGTTCCTGTTATTTTAGGATTCTTAGAAACAGAAAGGCACAACACATATGCTTTGTTGTTTGTGTTTCCAATTCTATTGGCCTTTAGGTGTATACACATATGGTTGGTGCTAGTAAAGGATATAGATGTGGAAGTAGACATGCATTGATATTTTCGAACACATAAAAATATGTTTTTCTTCATCGCTCTATCCATGTGCTGTGATGATGTGCATTTTATTTCATTGCACTTGTTTAATGAAAAAATAAATATAGATGTGCTTCTAGGTCTAATAAATATAAAACTAGGACATAGATAAAATTATATCATACTTGAACCAATCTATATAACAGTTCACTTCTCAATTCAAAATTCAAGCTACATTATTTGGCACTAAATATTATAGACAAATAGAAAAAGTATAAAAGAGCTATTAAAAATACATTTACAATGTAACAACCACCAAACTAATTTTATATACATACACGTGTATATATATATATATTTATATGTATATATATTTGTATATGTATACATGTATATATGTATGCATATGTATACATGTATATATACATGTATATATATGTATATATGTATACATGTATATATATGTCTATATGTTTACATGTATATATATATATATATGTGTGTGTGTATGTTTTACATGGGTATTTTGCATAAATCATTAATTTATTATTCATGCTTTTCGGTCGTTGCTTATTGTTCCTTTCGATAGCAGGTTGGAGGGTTTTAACATTGATGTGCTGCAAAATGTGCGAGAAAGTATATTGATTAAATTTCATTGTCGAAAGAGCCATTTCGAATAGCAAGAGATATTAGAAAGAATAATACTTAACAACCACCAAACTAATTTAATTGAAGAACAAACAAAGCATACATCTAATTAGTAAATTTATCTATGCATATGCAATGCATTTTTGGTGCGGGAAAATGAATATCATGAAGCATATTAATATAAGGCATATAACATGTTTGACACAAAGGAAAAAGCCATAGCAATTAACACTTTAGTATAAGCAGCTTCAAACAACCAAGGTGAAAAGAAATGCACAAAACATATTGGTGCAAAACACGCAATATATGAAAGATTTGTAAGGCATCTTAGAAAAACACTTAAGAAATGTATGTATATGTATACATGTATATATATAATTGCATATGTATACATGTATATATA
>VDFB02145935.1:0-18339 GCA_007258455.2 Sequoia sempervirens | reverse complement strand
TTGAAAGCTATAGATGTTTTTCAATCAGCCTATCAATCAAGACTTTAGTCATAATTCAAATAGAAAATTAATAATAATAATTTATATTGGTGGAAAGCTGGGAATCTCCTTTAAAAACCCTTTTCATTTCATCAATTTTGGGTGAAAAAAAGTCATCAGCCACATACCCTACACATACCAATCATATCGCCACTTTTTGGTCCATCATGATCCTGCACATATCCATAATTATATATACATACATGTATATATATGTATATATGTAATATAAATATGGGTTTTTCAAGCATCTGTTATTTTTTTGTGATTGTTAAGTGCTTTCCTAATAGCTCTTTTCTAATTTCCCTTTTTGTTTTGAACTAGGTTGGACAAAAGAAATGTGAGCAATAGTAGAGGCTTTTTTGAGTATTTTCTATCCTACGAAATGGTCAAAAAACATCCTCTTGATAGTGCATCCTATGATCTTCTCCTAGTCTAAACCTCTTTTCTGTGTCTTTTGTTCTGTCATTTTTTGTATGGTTCTTAAGTGTTTCCCTAAGAGTTCTTTTTACAATTTCCCAATTTCTCTTTAATATTTAGTAATGAGTAAGTTTTATTCTAACACCTCTCATACATTTCTCTATTTTTCTTCAATATACATATATGTGTATATGTATATGTCTATGTTTTGAATCATTGATTTTCACATACAGTTCACATTGTATGTATGTATATATGTATGTATGTTTAACTAATAATTCTTTTACAATTTCCCTGTTTGTCTATAATACTGAGTACCAGATAATGTAGCTTGAATTTTGAATTGACAGGCCAACTGATACATAGATTGCTTGTCTTGTATGAATATCTTTCATGATGCTCTTTTTTCTTGATTTGTTTGAATCTCCTTCTAACAAATTATTCTATTGTTCTTGTAAGAAGAATTGTTTTCAAATTTTTAATTGCAAAATTTTGGGGTTCCCAATCATGTGTCATTTTCCTGTGATTATTAAGTGTTTTGCTATGATTTGAAATCTTTCCCTAAAATAGTTGATATGTGGCCATGTATGTATGTGAAATTAATTGCAAACTATATTCAAAGTGAAGAATCTAGTTCAAATGAAGAACCTAGTGCAAGTGAGGAAATTGTTGTTACACCTTGTTGACATACTGATAAAATTTTAGGTATGCTCGAATACACTCCAAACTGAAACTCTATTAGGATCTAAACAAGGTGTAACAATAATTTCTTTGCTAGGACTGGGTTCTTCATTTGAACTAGGCTTGACGAAAGAAATGTGATCAATAGCAGAGGCAAAAATATATATCCAGATATATAGACCAAGACCACTGTGGCTTGTTTCACAATGGAACAATAATAGAAAAATAGAGAAACTATAAAAGAGCTATTACACGACAAATCCTAGTCACGGATGGGCTAACAAAAAAAATCCACTAGAAACTTCAAACAAATAAATTGAACATATAAAAGAGATATTAGAAAGAATATTACTTAACATCCACCAAACTAATTTTATCTCCAATATGTTAATAAAATCACTCAAATTATGTTATATATGCAATCACTCCTATGCTAATTTGTAATTGCTCCTATGTTAATGGGTGTAACAACAAAGATGCACAGAGATAACTAAAACAATAAACAACATCCTATGATCTTCTTCCATTTAATGTTGGTTTTTGATCATCTATCATTTTCTTGTGGTGCTAAAGCGTTTTCCTAATAGTTCTTTTTGCAGTCTCCCTATTTGTGTTTAATATTTAATGCTAAATAATGTGGCTCAAATTTAGAATTGACAAGTGAAATGTTACATAGATTGCTTGGATTCTATCAATATGTTTCATGATATTCTTTTTCCCATATCAAATTGTTTGAATTATCATAATTTTTTGTTTACTGTCGGTTGTTGGTCATCTGTCAGTTTCATGTGGTGCTCATGTGGTTTTCTAATATTTCTTTTACAATTTCTTGATTGCGATAATATTTAGTGCCAAATAATGTAGCTCAAATTTAGAATTGACAAGCTAATCGGTACTTCGATTGCTTGTCCTCAATCAATATCTTTCATCATATTTTTTCCCCTCGTGCAGCAGAGGCCCGGCTGAGAAATTGTTCATATGTGATAGTTTAGCTCTCTTATAAATTCCTAAAATTTTGTAGACTATGAGAGAGCAATTGGATTAGGTGTGTAGCTTTTTTGGATTTTTTGATCGACACCTCACCCATCGATCCATCATCGTGATAGAGCTCAAGGAGATGAAAAAGGTTTGTTCTGAACCCTACTTGTGTATAAAAAGAAGGGTGAAGTGAAGGCCGGGCACAAGGCCCAAGAGAGACGGGGAAGAAATTAGAAAAGAATCCCTCTACCATCTTTCTGCCTCTTTTTATACCTGTTAGGTCTGCAACAAACCTTTTTTCATCTCCTTGAGCTCTCTATCCTGATGATGGATCACGGAGTGTGATCCGCGTCGATCCAAAAAAAGCTTACACAATCTAATCCAGAAATTGCTCTCTCATATTCTTATGGATTGTGGAAACCTAATAACATTGATTTTGTAGACTGCTATAAACTGCAAACATGGCGTTGATTTGTACCTTTGGGCTACTTTCAATTTCATGCATTTGTGTACGTTATTTTACCTCTATTAAGGTTCTACTTAATATGGGTTTTCAGTCATCTCTTATTTACTTGTCAACCTTAAAAATTTTTGTAAACGTTGTTTTACAATTTTCTATTTTCTATAATATTTAGTTCTAGACAATGTAGCTCAATTTTGAATTGATTGAGCCAATTTACTACATAGATTGCTTGTCTTCTATGAATATGTTTCATGATGTTGTTTTCCCCACTTGCCCATAATGGACTATTCATTATTGTAGTTCACCTATTCTATTCTCTATGTTTCAATATGTTTTACTTGGCATGACACTTTACCAATCTCTTATTCCACATGATTATCATGTCAATTACATGTTGTGTATACATCTACTTTAGCATGACTGCTCCAAAAAATATGTTAATCATTGCCATCCATATAATGCTCGCATATCAATAACCCACTGTTATTTTTTACCCTTTTCCTATGTATGCTTTTATACTTTGTCATAGTACAACATGGAACACTGCATTTACTTCCTTCCATGTCACTATGCAACAACACCAACATTCATTAACCCTTGCATGAAAAATCACTTTCCATTCATGATAGGAGGCATGAGCTTGATGATAGAGGCTTTATGAAACAATTGATGTGATTAAGGAGTATGGTTTCAAGAGTGTGGAATGTTTCATGAAGCCTTTGTGCATCAAGCTCATGACATGTAATTGATAAGCATGAAAATATTTTTCCCTAGTGAGCATCTTGTTTTTGTAGATACAAATCTAGATAATTGTAATCGTGGGTTATGCAGTTCATTGGTCCTGAATATTTATGAATAATGTATTGCACTTGAGATTGCAAGGATGAAAAAAAGGAGCTATTTTTCCTTATAGAGAATGCAAGAAGATGCTATGAAATTTTTGGTATTTTTCATGACTTTATAATTCATGGCATTTGCCATAAAATTGCAAGTCATGTTGTTCGCTATGTATTTTATAACACTTTTGATTGCATACTATGTAGGGCAAGAGTGTTTTTGTGTGTGTGCATTAGAACGATTGTTGTGCTCCACAACCTACAAAATTTGGCCTCCTATTATTGTTGTAAGTTGTGTTGCAATGTCTTTTCCTCGTTCCATACACATCTAACAAGCAAGAGACATTTTGATAGATTCAAATAAATTGTTGCTTTGCAGTAATATTATGTTGGGATCAATGCAATCATAGATGGACAAGGAGATATGTATCCCATCTATGGTACAATTGTTGCCTAAAATAGGGTTGTTGTTGTAAGCATAAACAAGGTTTTTTTTTATAAAATTATATTTTACTATTAACGATATCTGGCTATTCCATCCATGGAATTGATTCTATTTTCAAACAAGAGCTCCCATATATATTCTTATTTCCCTATACTTATCAACATTATAGACAAGTCCCATCTTGCCCAATTTTTTATTTGCATTATATTTTCCTTAAATTCATTGTAGCAAGAAAAGCACTACAAAAAAGGAAATCATCTATGAGAACATAGATTTTTTTGCAACTTCACCATTGTGCAATATATGATATACATGCATGCATGAATTCTTACATGCACTAGAGCACAATAAACATAGTATATTCTACACATTACATTTTCCCATGTCTCTATAGTTATCTTTTCAGCTTATGGCAAGAATTATCTATAGGCATCTCTTTATCAACATATCCATCTTTTAAAAGTTGTTGCACAAAAAAAATAGTACAATATAAGAAATCATATATGGAAACAACAAAATTTCCCCTACTTCACCATTGTGTGATATATGATATGGCTCCATTAAAACTTTGATGGGCCTTGCATACTTTTCTTTCTAGAGGATTTGGCTAGAGCCCATGAGGCTTCATGATGTCAATATGGTAGGGAGGAGAACGAGGATGGATTTTGTGGTTTTGTCTTTCACCATCATACATTGGCTACTATAAATACACAACATATTGTATTTTGTTGACTGCATTTCTCCATGCTTATAGAGCTATATTTTCAGCTTGCTAATTCAACTATTTAAACCTACTTTCTTTAGGTTATGACAACAATTATATGATGCAATCCTAAATGTTTTTATGTAAAAAAAACCTTTCCCATCTCTTTAAACTTATACACAACTAAAAAAATTTGAAACATATTGATATGTTAAGATTCACGCTACATCCTTTGGTGGTAGATATTGAAGACAAATAGAGAATTGTATAAGACGTATTAGAATAACACTAATTTTCTACTAAATATTAACAACAATAGGATCTGTTGTAGACTCAGAGTTGTCCTACAACATGTAAAGATCTTTTGCTAAAAATTGTAGTAAACTAGTGGCAGCTTCATCAAAAGCAATAGACCAAAAGCTAGTTGAATGGTCTTGTAGCTTTAACTACAAAAAATAACACACATAGAGTAAAAAAAATTGAAATTAGTGCAAAGGTATAGGTGAATGTCATGTTTGTACTTTATACCAATCTACAAAATTTCACAATTTTGAAACTTAAAAGCATTAGTTCTTTTACAATTTCTCATTTTTGTATACAATATTTAGTGCCATATAATGTAGCTTAAAATTTGAATTGACATGCCAACTATTACATAGATTTCTTATGTTGTATCAATATCCACTTGCCCATAACAAACTTTTCATTATTGTAGTTCACCTCTTCTATTATCCATGTTCTTAAGTTCTATTTATTGTCTCTTGCTTTTTTAATGTTCACTATGGGATGCTAAGAGTTATGTTTTGCAAATATCAATGTAATTTATTCCTATGTTTGCATATATATATTCATACTTTCATTGAGCTTGTCCAACTCTCTGCACAAGGTATACCTGCATCTTGTTTATGTGATCTCTTCTATTGCAGGGTAAACCCACAAAAGTGGTTTACAATTCGAATGAGGAAGGAAAACTTGTAAAAAATGACACCATGCAAAAGAAATTCATTCTAGGGGTTCGAATGAACTCATTGGTTTGAATGAACTAAAAAATGGTTTGCTTGAACGAAGGTTCGAGCGAACCCATTTAATGCATGCATAGAAAAAAATCAAATGAAAACCCATTTTGGGAAAGGGGTTCGCTAGAACCCCCTGGTTCTAGCGAACCCCCCTTTTCCTTGATTATTTACCTTGTCCACAAAAAAAATCAAAATTTTTTCACTTCAAAGCTCAGTTTGAACATGAAAATGGCAGATACTTCACAAACCCAACTAGAATCAGGTAGTCCTCAGAACGAGCTATCCAACGAATATAATTTTAATATGTTTTGTTCTGTACATGTGGAAAACTAGAAGATTATCAAATTTTTTTTGAAAAATATGAGTGCACCAGATATTGAAGTCCATGATCCAACAAAAAAAATTTGAATTTTGATACATAAAAAAGAAGTTACGTGTTATACAATCGCGCTATGTGTGAATTGTAATTTGTTTGACTTCAAAACTTGATTAAAGAAAAAATATTCAATAAAAATCTATCTAACCAATTGGAAGCACTAGATATCAAAGTTACAAATCTAAATTCGAAAGAATTAGAGTTTTATCCTTCATGGAAAAAAAGTTATGCGTTATACGCTCAACGTCACTTTTAAAAATGTTGTTTTTTGAAAAAAACTAGTTTTCGAGGGAGATGTAAAAAGAAGTGCAATCTGATTCTAATTTTTTTGAAAAAGATATATTTAGAATCTACAGAAAAAATATGATGAAACTCTAGTTTGCATCATCTTCAAATTCCTCACGGTTTAGCTGCTATAGGTGCCCGAAAGTGAAGATTTAGTTAAAAATAACAATTTCAGTGTCTAGTTTGGCAAAAACTTGTAAACCACTATTGTGGGATCGCCCTGCAGATGCATTACATGTATTATTTGTTATAAACTATACAACTGCTTATATTTATTAATTTACATATTGTCTATCAATTACACATGTTCACTGCACTAAACTTCAAATTTTCCTTGTGACTAACTATATCTGATTGAAACCATTTGAGCTTGCAAACATTCTCAAGTGTAACTGCACATTTCCACAATACTAAATAGCTTTGTCATCACATGTTTGGCATGGTGTACAAGCTGCAACTACATTCTATTTATATAGAAGGTAAGCCCATATTTCCTTTATTCCATCTCCTATTTTATGACTACATGTCAAATTCTTTATCATAAATGATATAACTATATATATTTTTAAAAATGTATAACACTAATTTCAACTAAAGAAAATTCTTAGGTTAATGCTGGAGATTTCCACAATCTATAATGCTTAATATTTGTTATTTTTGGATATTTGATTGTGTTTCGGTTTCTGGATGAAAAACTCAAACACAATCAAATATCCAGAAACAAAAAACTTAGGTGCCCAAACACTAGCTTCACCATTGATCATAGTGATGGGCAATGTATGTTCTTGCTCAAGGGTTTGGTGACAACCCATGAGGCTGCATGACCCAATATGACAGGGTGGAGAGTAGGCCTTCTTTTCTTCTATTCATACTACATCCAGTTGCACCTAGAAGGTATGCCTACATCTTATCTAAGAATTCGGTTTTGCAAATATGAATGTAATTTATTCGTATGTTTGCATATATATATATATATATTCACACATTCATTGAGCTCCCATGTTTTTGACTTTAATATAGTGTCATCTCTTATTTCATGACTACATGTCAAATCCTTTGTCATAAATCATACAACTATATATATTTTTAAAAATGTATAACACTAATTTCAACTAAAGAAAATTACCAGGTTAATGCTATGAGATTTCCACAATCCATAATGCTTAAGATTTGTGGTGGGAAATATATGTTCTTGCTCAAGGGTTTGCTGACAGCCCATGAGGTTGCATGACCCAATATGGCAGGGTGGAGAGCGGGCTCTCTTTTCTTCTATTCATACTACATCCAGTTGCACCCACAAGCTATGCCTACATCCTATCTAAGACTTATATTTGTCAAATATGAACACAATTTATTCCTGTGTTTGCATATATATATATTTGCACATTCATTGAGCTCCCATGCTTTTCATTTTAATATGGTGCCCACATTATTTTTACTCTGCTAACAAATAGAGTAATTGTATAAGAGGAGAGCTGCATTAATTGGAATTCAGTATTATAGAGAAATAGGGAAATTGTAACAAAACTATTGGTAAAACATACATATATGTATTTATGCATATATACATATATATACATACATATATATACACATGTATATACATGTGTATATATATATGTATACATGTATATATATACACATGTATATATATATATATATATGTATACATAAAGCCACAAAATTAATCAAAAATTTGAGCTACCTTGCCTGGCACTAAATATTATAGACAAATAGAGAAATTGTAAAAGAGCTATTACACGAAAAATCCTATTCATGATTGGGCTAACGAAAATCCTATCGAACACTTCAAACAAATAAATTGAATAGATAAACAGAGATATTAGAAAGAATAACACTTAACAGCCACCAAACTAATTTCATATATATACACATGTATATACATGTGTGTGTATATATATGTTTATATATATGTATATATATGTATATATATGTATATATATGTATATATATGTATATATATGTATATATATGTATATATATATATATGTATATATATATATATGCATGTATGTATACATGAATATAGCATACACACAAACACATATATATATGTGTGTGTGTGTATGCTATATTCATGTATACATACACATACATACATACATACATACATACATACATATACAACTCACAAGTTCTAGAGCATAATAGTTTTAAAACCCTCCAATCTGCTATTAAACAGAGGAAGAGCAAATAATTTTTACAATAGTCTGCTATCAAACCAATACCACTATCATGCCAAGCAAAAGAAAAAGACCAGGATGCAATTCTTAAATAAATGCACAAAAAATTCTTTTTCAATTTCCCTATTTGTCTATAATATCTAGTGCCAAATAATGTAGCTTGAATTTTGAATTGACAACCCAACTGTTACATGGATTGCTTCTCTTCTATCAATATGTTTCATGATATAGTCTTCTCCTCATCTGTTTTAAGCTCCATGTAACAAACTATTGATTCCCACAATTTAGCTCTTGTATTCTTCATATCTTAGGCCAAGTAAATATTTTTTTTGCATTTAATTAAGAATTGTGTGCTTGTGTTATTTTTTTGCTTGGCATGAAACTTTAGGAGTGTCTTATTTTATTCTCCCTTTGAAAAGAACATATACATGAAAGGGATGTTTTTATATGCTATAAAATATCAATGCGTATCTACTTCCAAATCTATATGCTTTGTCAGGTTCACCCATGTGTGTATACACCTTAAAGCCAACAAAATTGGAAATAATAACACCAAATTTATAACAAGTATAAAAAAAGGAAATTTATACTTACAAAATTAGGATCCAAAGGTTGGTGGATGTACGTTGGAACATATTGTTACAAGGCATGCAACCTATGTGACATTTTTAATAGGTATTGGAATAACATTTAACAATCACATGAAAATGACAGATGGATGGAAACCTTTGGCTTGCTTTCAATTCCTTTGGTTTGTGTATGTTTTCATATCATCTGTTATTTACCTGTGCCTCTTGTCTATTTTCTTGATTGATACAAGACGGACAATCTATATGAGGCTTGGCTTCTCAATTCTAAATTCAAGCTACACTATTTGGCACTAAACATTATAGACAAATAGGTAAATTGTAAAAGATCTATTAGGAAAATACTTAAGAACCACAGGAGAATAATAGATGATCATAAATAAACTTTAAAATATCACACATAGAAGAGGAAAACTATGATTATGAAAATTTTGTTATGGGCACCTGAAAAAAAATATATCATGAAGAAAAGTTCATTATTGTGAACATCAAATAGATGAGAAAAAAAGAATATCATGAAACATATTGATACAAGACATATAACATGTTCCTTCCAAACAAAATAACCACAACAAATGTTTTAAAATTTAAAAAAATGAAAACAATCCTTTTATAGGAACAATGGAATAATTTATTATAGGGACCTTCAAATAGATTAGGCAAAAAGAATATCATGAAACATATTGATACAAGACAAGCAATCTATGTAACAGTTCAGTTGTCAATTCTAAATTCATAATTTTTTTGCAATTCTTATTAACCAATGAGGCACATTGAGCGACATACTTTGTTCAAGAGGTAAGCTCCACATTGCCAAAAAAATCTAGAGCAAGTATCCTTTATTTGTCTATAATATTTAGTGCCAAGTGATGTAGCTCAAATTTCCAATTGACTCTGTGGAGTTATAGCCATTTTGCATAGATTATTGCTACCCATTTCCTTTACAAGTTTTGTTTTATGTGGGTTTACTGTCAAAGAATGTAGTTTAAATTTTCAATTGGCAGGTCAACTCTTACATACACTACTTCTCTTGTATGAATATGTTTACTGTGGGGTTTCAATCATCAATCATTTACCTGTGATTCTTAAGTAATCTACAATAATGAAGGGTTTGCTATGGGGAATTGGGAAAAAGAGTATCACGAAGAATAGTTTGTTATCCTGTGGTTCTTACGTATATTCCTAATATTTATTTTATAATTTTCCTACTTATCTATAGTGTTTAGTGCCAAATAATGTAGCTTGAGTTTAGAATTGAGAAGCCAATTGTCACATAGATTGTTTGTCTTGTATCAATATGTTCCATTATATTTTTGCGAGGCTTCATGATACTAATATGGTAGGGAGGAGAGCGAGCGTGGGTTTATTGCTTCCACCTTCCTTCATCATCTATTTCTTGCTACTCATATATATGGACACATTTTTTTTGACATGTACTTCTCTGCTAAAAACAAACTCTATTCTATTCATTGAATTTTTCATTGTTTCCTTGACTCTCTTTTCAACTTGCCTGATAGATTGTTTACACACAAATCTTTGCCAAGATGCCATGTATTCAAAATGTTCCATTTTATCTCTTTCTATTTACAACAGATAATGCTAACCTCTTTTACTCTATGTCTATAGTATTTACTTTATAATGCTGCACAGATACAATAGACATTCAAGAAAATTAGTGTGTTGTAAATTATCTATTTTAAATTCTTTCATACTACAACTACTTGATCCAATACTATTCACCCTTGTTCAACACCAACAATAGTACATGTAAGTACAAATTTTTTCCATTTTTAATAAATAGATCCGGTGAAGAAATTGTTAATATTATTAATTATTTTTAATTTTAGATTGTCTATATTGATTTCTTAATTGTTTTCCTAATAGCTCTTTTACAATTCCCCTTACATAGCTTACTTATTTCTTTATGTATCACACTATTCATTTCTCTTGGTCTTTCATAACAATCTTCTCCTTATCGTAGTTTGCCTCTTTTATTTTCTATACTTTAAATTTCTTAAGTGATTTCCTAATAGCTCTTTTACAATTTCTATATCTCTCTATAATATTTAGTACCACATAATGTAGCTCAAACCTTCAATTAACAAGCCAACTATTAGCTACATTGCTTGTCTTGTATCAATTTGCTTAATGTGGGTGTCCAACCATCTATCACTTACTTGTGATTCTTAAGTGTTTTTCTAATAGTTTTTTTAGAATTTCTCTATTTTTGTTATTGTGTGATATATGATAAGAGTCCTTGAGATTTTCCATGGACCTTACCTGCCTTTCTCGCTCAGGGGTTTGGTTAGAGCCCATGAGGCTTCATGATGCCAATATGGTAGGGAGGATAACGAGCGTTGGTTTAGTGTTTTTGGATTCTATCATCATATATTAGTTGTTGCTTATATACATGGACACACAAATTCTCACATCCACTTGTCCACCAAAAACATACTCTATTATATCCATTGTATTTGTCATTGTTTCCACAACTCTATTTTCAACTTCTTCAGTGGATTACTTATACACAATTATTTATCTGGATCCCATGTATTCAAAATCTTCTATTTTCTCTTTCTATTTACAACAAATAATGCTAACCTATTTTATTCTATATTAATATTTTTTCCTTTATAATGTTGTCCAAATACAATAGACATTCAAGGAAATTAGTGTATTGTAAATTGTCTATTTCAAATTCTTTCATGGTCCAACAAGTTGATCCAATGTTGCTCGCTCTTGTTGAACACCACCAACAATACATGTAAGTACAAAAATTTCCTATTATCAATAAATAGATTCGGTGAAGAAATTGGAAATATTATTAATTATTTCTCTCTCTTTCTTTGCAATGGAATGTAATTCTTTGAGGAATCTAACTTTCTAGATAGAAAAATGAGCATCATGAATGACATGCTATGTAATTCATAAACATGAAACTATTCTTTTTTGATGAGCATGTTGCTTTTTCAAGTGGGAATCCGCATAATTGTAGTTATCAAATATGTAGTTCATTGGAAAAATATTTGCAAAACACATATTTCATTTAAAATCGTGGGGGATGAAGAAATAAAATCAACTATTTTGGTCTTTAGAGAATGTAGACAGATGTTAGAAAACTCATAACATTTTTCATGACTTTAACATTCATGGTTATAAGTTATGTTGTTTGGCATGGATTTTATAACATTTATGACTGCATGCTCTGCAGGCCAACAATGCATTGGTGTGCATGTGTTAGATTTTCCACATGGTGATTATGTCGATTGCATGTTGCATATACATCTACTTCAGCACGAGTGCTCCAAAAAATGTGTTCATCACTCTCAACTATATAATGCTGGCATATCAATAAATAGATTTGGTGAACCAATTGTAAATACCATTAAATATTTTTTATTTTCACATTGTCTTTATTGGTTTTGTACATAAACATGAAACTATTCTTTGTTGATAAGCATGTTTCTTTTTTAGGTGGAAATTTTCATAATTGTAGTCATTGAATATGTTGTCCATTGGATAGATATTTGTGTAGTACATATTTCATTTAAAAATTGTGCAGATGAAGAAGCAAAAAATAGTTGTTTTGATCTGCAAAGTATGCAATGAAGTGTTAGAAAATTTTTGGCATTTGTCATGACTTTAAAATTCATGGAATTTTCCAAGAAATTATAAGTTATGTTGTTTGCAATGGATTTTACAACACTTCTTACTGAATACTCTGTAGGCCAAGAGTGCTTTGTTGTGCATGTGTTGGATTTTCCACTTGGTGATCTTATTTCGATTACATGTAGTGTATACGTCTACTTCAACATAGGTGCTCCAAAAATTATTTCCATCACTCCCAACTATACATTGCTAGCATATCAATAAATAGATTCAGTGAACCAATTGTAGATACCATTAATTATTTTTAGTTTCACATTGTCTTTATTGGTTTTCCACATATACTTAGTTACTTTTAATGCTTCTTTTTTTATTCTAATGGGTTGACTAGAATATCTTTTTTGAATTCAAATAAATCATTGTTTCCCCACAAAACAAGACATACCTTTTAATTTGATTCTTCTAAAAATGCAAAATATGTGTGTCATGTCATCACATTCTTCTTCTCGTGAGGTTTGATTATTCATTTTCCATCAAAGATGGTGTAAGTTAGTCTTCAATTGGACTATGAGCATCTTTCCTCTCTAAGTGCTATTTGTTCTTATTCTATTTGATCATCCATTTATTATTTTGGTTTAACTAACTCCTAATTTTGTTCATACACCAATTATAGAACATCTTTTTACTAGATTCAATCAATGAAAATACATATAAAACACATATAAAATTATATCATACCTTAAATTTTGGAGAGAAATCATTATTAGTAAGAAAACTAATTATTTAAAATTTAAAATTGTATTTAATTTTCCAAATGTAAATAATTAAGAAAAAATTTATTAAAAAATCATTCTCCTAAGATTATTAATTAAAATCATTTAAAAAAAATTATTGTTAGTAAAATTATTAAATATTCCATATTAATAAGAAAAAAAGTTATTAATGTTTAATTTCTTAAGATTGCAATTCATAATCAAAATTTCCAACTAAAAAATATTGATGTGGAAATGCAAAGATCAATTTCTCGTTCTATGCAATTGGTTGTTAATCTCCCATGCATTACATTATATTAAGATAATTAAATAATAATCAATCAATTCATTGATTAACCTAGACAAAAATATCAAAGATCAATTTCCTCTTTTATGCAAATGTTTGTTAATCTCGCATCCATTGTCTTATCTTAAGATAATTAAATAATAATTAATCGATTGATTGATTAACCTAGACAAAAACATCAAATATAGATGTCCATATAGGCTAACAACTATTAAACTAAAATAAAATTATATCATACCTTAAATTTTGCAGAGAAATTATTATTATTAACAAAAATAATTATTTGAAAATTTAAATTGTATTTAATTTACCATATGTAATTTATTAAGAAAAAAATTATTAAAAAATCATTCTCCTAATATTATTAATTAAAATTATTTTAAAAGAATTATTGTAATTAAAATTATTGATGATTAATTGCTTGAGATTGCAATTAATGGATACATTGTAAATAATGAAGACGACCTATGGTTTTGTTTTACATTTCCATAATCAATTTCCAACTAAAAATAATTGATCTGGAAATGCAAAGATCAATTTTCCATTTTGTGCAAATGGTTCTTAGTCTTTCGTGCATTGCTTGTCAAATAACAATAAAAAAGTAGACTATAACATGGAGTTTTAAATGTTGTACAATGCTCCAAATAAATATAGAAATATAAAATAATTCCTTCGCCAAATTTAAGTGCTTTATAACATCTTCAAGTTGTGTAAGTCAAATTCATATCTTTTAATGCACACATAACTTTGCTTTAATTGATCTATCCATCTAATTATCCATAAAAATATATAAATTGATTTTCAAACATCTTTGTTTATTACAATGTACTCAACAAATCTTATCCTCGATAAAATCCTAAGTCAAAATATTCACCTCCTACTATAAACTAACCTCGTGTTATCCCATATTGAATAATTAACATGCTTTCCCTTGTTTGACTCATTCAAACAATTGCAAATATTTCTCAATATTTATAATTCACATTGCATTGCACAAACAAGTTTCTTCCTTGCTTCCCATTGACTAGCCATTTGTGGTGGATCCCTATCAGCTGCTTGTTGCATGCATGTTCATGCGACTGCTAGTTTATAATATATAGTATAAATGTACGACAAGATTGAATATTAGAAACACAAGTGCTATAACAAGAATTGGACCCTGCAGTGCACAACTAGTGATCCCTCCAATTCTAAAAATTGAATTTATTTTTGAGTTATTTTGGACCCTGCACATTCCTCTATAATATCATTATATAATACAACATTCAGGTAATACAGGTTTAAAATTTGTAAAATCGATGCCTTATTTGCCCCCAGTCTTCCATTTGATTTCAACTTCACAAAAGTTGTAATTCCAACTCAACAATAGGTAGTCGTACAAGCCCCGAAATGAAAGGTCACCGCCACTCTTTAGGAATGTAGTGATGACGGGATTAATGTTGTCCATGGAATCTGTTTGACAGGTATGTATGTCCATTGTATGAGCTGGAAAGTGCGCATCTACTTTTAAAGGGTACGTCCATTTTTCTCTTTTATCTTTATAATCTGTAGAGCCGTATGAATACTATTTAATGATATTACAAAGAAGCGTAGAAAAACAAAAGAAATTTCATAGTGAACGAGAAATTAGAGCGATCAATTACTGTTGATTGATATTGCAAAGAAGCGTGTGAAGCGTAGAAAAACAAAAGAAATTTCATAGTGAACGAGAAATTAGAGCGATCAATTACTGTTGATTGATATTGCAAAGAAGCGTGTTGAAGGTAGAAAAACAAAAGAAATTTCATAGTGAACGCGAAAGTAGAGCGATCAATTACGGTTGATTGATATTACATAGAAGCGTGTTGAAGGTAGAAAAACAAAGGAAATTTCATAGTGAACGCAAAAATAGAGCGATCAATCATTGTGGATTGATATTACAAAGGAGCGTGTTGAAGGTAGAAAAACAGAAGAAATTTCATAGTGAACGCGAAAATAGAGCGATCAATGACTGTTGATGTTGCAGTTCTTTTGTGATTGTCGTAGTCTTGGTATTAATGTTGCAATTCATTTTTCCACTTTTGTTTGACCGGTGTCTCTAAAGTGGGGCTAAATATTCTCTTCTGCAGAGCCTTGTCCATTTCACAACATAATACATTATTTAATGATGTTATAGAGAAATGTGTTGACTGTGTTGAGCCCAGCAGAGTGAACAATCACCAGATAAAGTGTATGTCGTACTATATAATGAGAAGCGTGTTGAAGGTAGCAAAGCATAGAAATTTCATTGTGATTGTGAACAGCCAAACAGAACGATCAATCACTGTAATGTTGCAACAAGGAAAGGAACTCCGTCGTTTCCTTCAGACAAGTCGGAGATGATAATGTCAAACTGTCGTGCAGACGAAGGTGGAAATTCAGATATATAAAAGACTTTGACGTAATTTAAAAATATCGTTTCCGACACGCAAATATACCATTCAGTAAGTAGTTCTTCATTAGTGATGAATCAATGCTTATTGCGTTCCTAAAACGGCTAAGAAATATTTACATTTCCTTCCAATAGACAGAGTTGATCAGAATTGAGTGAAGCACAACACATCAAACTGCCACGTTGTCCGCCGTGAATGCAAGACTTATTTATAGTGAGTCGTTGAAGCATGAAAAGTACGTGCAAATGGGAAAAGAAATTGTGAACGTTGTCCGGCATGAATGCGTGAGTTATGTATGAAAGTGTGTCCTACCATTCCGTAGCCCGCGTTAGATTTATCTGTTAATATTTCTTCACTTTGAATATCTTGCTAAGCGATTTTTGGATTAGATTTTTTCATCCAATCAAATTCAGAAATCATTTAAAATATTATGGATTGTGGAAACTTGATATCATTAATTAATACCAATATTTTTATTAGTTATAAAAAATCTTTAAAATATATTATATTACAAAAGGAGTGAATCACATCTCAAAAGTCTTATATTTCAATCTTTTTTATATATGACTAATATATATACATATTAATAATCTATTAAATAATTTTGATTACCATAATTTTGTTGAAGGAAAATGTTCATTAGTGAACATAAATATTAATTGATAATATTTAAATGTGAGAAATATAAATATAAATAAAATATGTTTAATTTATTGACATGAATAATTGATAATACTTAAATGTGAGAAATATGAATAAAAATAAAATATATTTAATTTGATAGTTGAGGATAAGATTTTGATCCAACCATTAACCCTTTGGATCAAATAAAAAGTTATGGGAACTCAAATTCATCAAGTAATAATTCAAGAACTATTGAAAAAAAGGTTCGAGAGGAAATTCCTGATGAAGATTCTATTTCCCTGGTCTTTAAGATTGGAATTACATTTGAGTTTAATCATGTTGAAGATTATGAGTAAAGAAGGGAAGACTAGATGTGTAGGGAACAAAAAAGTGAAGACCAAATTACTCAATACGAAATGGGATACAAAACCAAAGAAAAGATGGTTAATAGTAATGAGAATAAATGGAAGGAGAGAATTGAAAAATTAGAAAATAGGATTACATAGCTAGAGGGCATTATGTCAAAGGTTTTGAATATGTCAAAGGAAATGATGGAATTCCTCACCACTAACATTCTCATTCTACAAGGAGAGATATAAAAATAAAGGAAGAAAATAAGAGGAAAAGAAAGAAAAGGAAAAAAAAGAAGCTGAAAATTATCACTTCAACTAAGGATGATAATGAAGTGACAAAACATGAAGATTGGAATGACAAGATTAACCTTATTTCAAATGAATGGAGTGCTCTAGTGAGCCTCAAAAATATTAAGATTTCCCAAGTTTGTAGTTTCAAGTGTTTTCTCTCTCCAACTTTGATTGTGCTCTTAATTAATTATAGGTTGTCTATTAGTTTCCTTCGTGTAACTTTGTTTCTATGTTTCTTAAAATTTTGAAATTCTACTTATATCTATGTTTACTATGTTTTTTTTAAGGTCACACTAACCTTTTCCCAACTTAATAAATCAAAAAAATTAAATACAAGTCCACATAGAAACCTGTCCTATGAATTCATGTTTAGTAGGTCTCAAGTTTGAATTCAACCAAATTTAAATTTAAAAATTTCAACTAATACAAGAAAGTCCATGATCATGAGGATGACTCCATGAATTTTGACACTTTCAACCCATGGTTCTATTGACTATATTTCCCACTTGGGGAGTCATTTTGATTTGAATTTTCCTTGCTTAATACATTTCCTCTTCTTTTTTGTATCCCCTTCATGCCTATGCTTTTTCTAGTATTTCATTTTACTTATATTTACTAGTTGGGTTTCCCACATGCCTTCCCTTTCATAAGATTTTCACTTTTATCATATTTCCTATTGTTTTACATCTTATTTTTATAGCCATTATGCTTCTTCCTTAGCCTTTGATCACTTATTCCTTGTTGATCCCATATTATTACATCATGCTTTCTAGTGCTTGCTTATTAATTTTACATTGGTATATCATGTTTTCTATATCTTACTTATTATTTTCATATGTTTTAACAGACTTTGTAGATCTTGCATATTGTTTCTACTTTGATATAACACATTATAAATTGGCATATCATACTTATGAGAGCCTATAATTTTGACTTACATCAATGGGTGAAAGCACAATATT
>VDFB02145934.1:0-12504 GCA_007258455.2 Sequoia sempervirens | reverse complement strand
GTTGTGAAGAAGTTCATGCACTATATTCTTAGGAACAAGGTCTTTGCAATAGTTCTTGATCGTGCAGTTAAGCTATAGTTGATGCAGAATGAGTTCGGAGAATGCAGAGCAAAGTGGGTGACCATGTTGTAGGAATATGACATAGAGATTCAACCCATGAAGCCGGTAAGAGGCCAAGGACTTAAAAGGACAATGGAAAAGATGGGCCTTGATCTTGCAGCCCAGCATTACAATCTTGAAGATGTTTCTCCAAGGGCATGGTATGATGATATCATTCACTATCTCTTGACTCAAAGGTGTCTTGATCATCTTAATTTAGTATAGAGAAGGGCGTTACATTTTAAGAGTGATAGTTTCATACTGAAGGGGCTATATTATACAAAAGAACCATGAGGGTTTCTACTTATGATGTTTTGGGCAACAAGAGGCAGACAGAGTCATGGTAGAATTTCATGATAGATATGTTACTGGCCATGGATCTACACTGTCCACTGTGAATCAGATTATGTGGGTTGGTTATTATTGGCCCACACTATTCAATGACACACACAACCATGTTAGAATGTGTCATGTGTGTCAAACTATAGCAACCAGAGAAAAGTATGCAACACTCCCACTTCAGCTAGTCTTTGAGGTAAAAACTCACATACTGGGGAATGTACTTCATAGGTCCAATAAATCCACCTTCTATGAGACGCAGGTGTATTCTCATTGTTACTAATTATTTTACACAATAGACTGAGGCTATTGCATGCAAATAAAGTACTTCTGAGGTGGTAATCAATTTCATTGAATTTGGTATTATTAATCACTTTGGATGTCCCATGTATTTGGTTTGTTATAACAATCTTGCATTTGCATCATTGAAATTTTCTAACTGGGGATTTGATCATGGAATTATAATAAATTTTGCATCTAATTACCACCCACAAGGTAATGGTCTGTGGCGGTCTTCCAATAATCTCTGACTATTATGCACAAGGCTGTTAGAAATCCTAATATTTGACATACCGGCTTTAGTTTTCTCTGGAGAATCACACAGGAAGACTTCCATAAAGACATCTCCTTCCCATCTAGTTTATATGGGCTAGAATTTTTGTGTTTCCCATTAGGTTAAAATCCCCCACTTTACAATTCATTAATGAATGACCCATAATGAAGGGAGATAAACTAGAGTAGGACTTGCTAAGCTATTACACCACTGAAAAGAAAATAGATGAATCCTTTCAAAACTGCTAAACATCTAGGTGTAGTCAAAGATGGTTTGATAGGAGAGCCAAGGTAAAATATTTTAGAATGTATGACTTGGTTCTCTACTAGGATAAAAGTGCATGTGGCCAGGTAAAGGGAGAATGCAGTAAATTTGTTTCTAAACTCACGACTTGGCCCTTGCTCCAGTTTCATAGATTCTAGGAGATAATGCTTTTCAAGAAAACTCTCCTTTGGAGAGGATATCCCTTTGCCCTATCCCGATGGTAGCACTTGAAGCGTACTTCCAAACCTAAGTTGTTTACAACTCTTTTCCTGTAGATAGTTAGTTTAGGTTTCCTTTTTATTGGTTTGTTTTTCATTGGTTAGAGTAGGCTTTTTTCTGCTTGGTTTTGTTTGCTTCTTTTTCGATTAGTTTTAGGTTTACTCTTTTGTTTGGTTTATTCTTTTTGCTCCGCTCTTGTTTTGGGGGTTTTCTTGTTTTCTTCTGGGTGTGTTGCACCTGCATTGCAATCATATTATTATCTAGGTTTGTTCTAAATATTTCCATTACAAACTTGAATCTTTTTTCCAGAATCAGTTGGTGAAAGTCCTCTATTTGGTGTCATATATATTAAGTATTTTGAGTGGATAATCTAGTGGATTAAGTTAAATCTAAATTGTATTTGGGTCTTACATTTTATACAGATCTTGTAAAGGTTCCAAAGTTGCATTAGGTTCTTATGAAGTTTTTTTAGGTGAAAAATCCCATATCCTACTTTAGTGCCACTGTGGTTCCTAGCCCTAAGTGTGAACTTCATTGTTCATAGGTTGAAACAAAAGTGAAAAGAAAAGAAATATCAAAAAGAAGAAAAGAGAAAATATTAAAAATCAAAAGATTGAATTCAACTTATCAAGAGTATCCAAGTATCTCTACCAGGGCAATGGATGCCTGGCTCGCAGTAGAACTATACTTGGGGGGGAATCGTAGGGATAACCTTGTTGGGACTATGGACACCTGGCTGGTAGTGAGGCTATATCTAGGTTGCTTTTGGAGTTTGAATAGTTATGTATCCTATTCAGACCTAATTTGATCCTCATTGTAACAAAGGAAAATAGGAATGAACCCATATGCACACATTTTGACCCTAGTACAAGAATGGCTTGCTTATCTATAAGTTTTGAAACTCTACCAAATTGATGATCTAATGTAGGGACTGAAACTGGAGATTCTATGTTCTTGATTCCAGTTTTTCATTGAAATTCTCTAAAGCATTTCCCAGTAGAGTCACCATTTGTTATGTAGTTTTTCTTCACACACGCCCTGTTGAAAGCAGGGACCCTCTTTTGCTTTCGTTCTTGGTGTTTGGTCCCTTTTATTTTGAGGATTTTCTTGCTTGGGCATGTGCTTGAATGTTTATTTTTCTTTCCTTGATGATCCATCTTTGATATTTATTTAAAATCTTAAGTCTTGGGAAATTTCTTGGTTTTTCACTATTTTTCAGAAAATCCACTCTAGGTGGAATTCCCTGGTTTCTTTTAAAACCCAGTGGCGATTTATGTGCACTGTGATTCAGAGATTTTAAGTATTCATGGAATTCCATGGTGGCTGAATTTCTCTGAAGTTTCATCACCCTATTAGATTCCTAGGTTTTGATTTAGCGTGTTTTGTTAAATGCATTAAAGCTTGCTCATACATTTTCTGTGGTAGGTATTTGGTCCATTTTGGTGAATTTTATGCCATTATTTCTTTATCATTTGATTGCCTTTAATATTAAGTGCTTGATCCTTAGTGTTGTGCTTGATTTGGTGATTGAATTCGTGGATTTTTGGATTTGGTGGATATTTTCCTGGGCATTATCATAGTTGTTGTTGTTTGTTGGGAAGCTAAAGATTGTGATCTTTCATTGCTCTAATCGAGTCTCATTTCATCAATGGTATATCTTCATTGATTTTCTTTAATTTTTGAATGTGAGTGGTTCTTTGGTGTCTTGAGTGTGCTTGGAGTTCAAATTTCTATATGTTTGGGCATTGAACATTTGAAGCTAGGGTTGCTTTGTTTTGTTAGATTAACGATTCCCAAGTGAGTTTTGTGAGCTTGTCTTTTAGTTTCATCATGAGGTAGCTCACTTGTGAATGCCATAATGAACCCTTTTGTAAACCTAGAAAATGACTAAGTTAAGTCCAAGCTTTCCTTGTTCTTTCATGGTGAATTTTAGGGTTTCATGCCTAGGGAATCACCAATTCCTCTTGATTTACCATAGGATAAGTCTTGAATTAAAAGAATGATCTATAGGAGGTTTGAATCAAGCTAGTTGCAGGCCCAAGATCCTCAAATTATTGATCGTTCAATCAATTTGAGTGAATTTGAGATAAAACATCGATATCCAGAAATCTGGGTTTTCATTCAACTTTGGGATTTTCCTTCACTGGCGGATTTCCCTGATTTTCCATGTCCTCTTCATTTTCCTGAAATGTGTGATGATCTAGAGTTATGGTTGCTTCATGGATTTCCATTCCATCCAGATTTTACCGAAGTTTCCTCTATTCTTCTTTTTCTTGGAATTCGTAGACCATTGCAGTTTTCACGGATTTCCGTCCTAGAGGAATTCTCTAGAGCTTTGTTGAAAATGAGGAACTAAGAGATATAGCATGATGTATTAGCTGATGATTATGCATTGTATGATCAATGTGAGGTATTAAAAGATGTATCATGATGTTTCTTAATTTAGTAATAGTTGATTAAATGATTATTTGGTGCTTTGATGTTTATTTCGCTAGAATTTTCCTAGCTGGGAATTTTTTCAAATTCCTCTATGGCTTGGATTATGTGGGATGGCTAAAAACCTGAACTTTGAGATGAAATTTTTTTATGGGGTTTTAGAGAATTTTTCTTATATTGGGACTTATATTAAGGATATGTTATTTGTGATTGATTAACCTAGCTTTCTTATGGTTTCTTTGTTGAATGGATGCTGAGTCAAGTAAGGCAGTGATGACTGGAACCAAAGGTAAAGCGATGGATCTAACTATAGAGGGCTCTTCTATTTCTAAGGTAGAAAGAATCAAAATGGATATCAAGAGTATAATTCCTAAGAGTAAGTTCACTTATATTTGGTGAGAGGTAACTGATACAAATGTTGCACTATGGGATTATCAAGAATTCAAAACAAGGATGGTAAAAATTCCTTTGCTGGCCAAAAGGACATTCGAATCTAGGTTGGTACATATAGTTGGATTTCCTCCTACAGTGAAGTGTTATGAATTCATGCTTGGGTGTGCTAGGCACTATGACAAGGGTACACAAACAATAGTTGGTCCCCAAGGCAGAATTGTGGAAAATATAAATCCTATGTCAATAGCCCAGACCTTTGACATGCTTGATAGATCTCATGTGGTGTCTTTTGATATGGATATGGAAAATAATTTTTATGAGGAAGATACCATCAAGGACCAACAAGTTATCAACTCCTGGATGGAGAAGCCCAAGTCACACTTTTCAAAGTTACCCAAGTAGTTATTTAGACCTAAATTCAAGAGGGCATACTATGATGTTATCACCCTTCTTAGTAGGGTGGTAGGGTTGAAAGTGTAGGAATATTTGAAACTTGGATGTTTGATGTCATAGTGAGGATGGAACAAAAAACTAGCTACCATTGAGAAGGGCATTACAAGGAGTGAAAACCAATGGATATAATGCTATCAAGGAAATTCTTTCAATGGGGTAGATGTAATGAGCTCATTAGATTGGCTGAGGAATGTGTTGGCACAGGATAAGGAGGATGTAGATATCCTGTTGCAAAAGGTTAAGACCATCATGGAGTATACTAAGGATAAATTGGTAAGTGATGGAATTATTCCTTCCTCCAGAGTTGTAGAACCTTGGGAATGGTATGAAGATTTGAAAATAAGGCAGAAGGTTTTAAAGAAGGTGTATAAGCAGAGGAGGCAAATTGAAGACACCCTGACTGAGATCTACAATAAATGCATTTCTTTCTTTGAGGTGATGACAAGAAGAAAGAAGTTTGCACCAAAGCATTTGAGCTTGGAATAGCTGAGAAAATGGTGGTGAGATGTATATTCTCCAACCAATGAAGACCCATTCACTGAACATCAATTGGATGATGCAGCCACCTATATTGTAGTTATTGATAAATATCAAACTAGTAAGGTAGAATGGGATAAGTTGGTGGAGCAGTCAAGGGAGGATATTAAATCCATTGAGAAGAGAATTAAGGTCTTACCTATGCCACCTATGGCTAAATTGGACAAGATAATTTTGATGGTGCATGATAGGGTGGAGCAAAATAAGGACACATGGGAAAGTAGTTAATGCAATGCTACATCAGAATTTGTGCTTCCCCATTATTTCTCCTCTTCCTTCACATGCAATGGACTGAGCTTTGTTGGAGACCCCAGGCCGACATAGATGGAATACTTGCATTTAATGTCCACTTTCTTTATTTTGAATTCCTCTTGGGCCGACTTGTTTGTGGCCATTTTTATTGTAAACCCTAATTAGGTTGACATATCTTGGGGGTTTCTATAAATACAAAAATTCTTCCCCATTTGAAAGGCCCAGATAGATAGTCACTTTCTAGCTGAATTCATGAATAGACAAGATCTCAGAGTTAGTTAGTTCATTTTGAGCAAGTGTTGTAACACAAAACACTATAATTGTTGTTGTTATTGGGTGATTCAATACAATTGAAGACATTGTGCTTTTGGTGAATTCTCTTGTGTTGATTTATCTTGCATGGTTCTTACTATTCTATCTTTTGAGATTGCTTGAGAAATATTTGATATATGCTAGATTTAGAATTAGATATTATTCAATGGTGTTTGTGGTTTGATGCTTGAAGTGTTTGCAACAATCCATGGTCCATACTTTTTACAACTAGCTAATTGTTAGTTGCTTTGTAAAGTTAGCCTATACCTTATATTCATTGTGCTTAGTTCAATTGTGGATATTTATTCATTTCAATTGCAATAGAGTTTTCTTGGATGAATGTTCATGATCTGAAAATCCCACACACCTTTTAAAGATTGCACTATTTCTATGACTGCAGATTTATCTAGATCAAGGTAGAGATGAGTTCTATGGATTGGTCCATTCTGGTTCATTTCATCATTTCCAGATTTATTACTAATAAGGAGGAGTAATTTTTAATCTTAGAAATCTCTTGACACCTTTTATCTTTTGTTATTTATCATTTCGCTAGATTTAGGATTGGAAGTATCACCATATTGCTAATATTTGATAATTTTAAGAATTCAGTATTTGCTTGTATTAAGGTCCCTTTGTGATTACCAACATTTTCACATCTATCACTGAGTTGTTTATGCATTGTAAAGACCTTCACCTGAGAGAATTCCTGGTTATCTCTCGATGCTTGCTAATAGATATTTACCTTCAAGAGAGATATAATATCATATCTTTCCGAAGTTGTTGTGCAGAAAACACCATCATAGTGTAAAAGAATATTTAGTTCCTTTCTTTAAAATAAATTGATTTCATTCAGACGGAGTGAAATTTTTTTCTAGCAAGTTCTGTGCAAACCCTAACAACTATATTCATAGGTATTTCTCTAGTTTTCTTGTAAAACCATAGTATTAGAATGTGTTATCATGGCTACTCCAATTGTCATTATGTTGTTGAGATTCCAATTCCCAAGTACAAGAAGTTTCCGTTTAAAGAAATGGAGGTGGAAAAAGATGGATCATTTTTGAAAATTCTAGTGGGTGTTGTGTATTGCAAGGATATAAGGTTTTACATCCATGCATAGTTGATTTCAATAAAACAAACCTCTTCTTTTGAAGTAGTGTGAATTCAACTACTTAATGAGAATGAAGTATACAAGCCAGAGTATGCGAATATTGTTGAAAAAGGGTTAGAAATCTAGAAATATTTTCCAAACTTTTGTTGAAAAGATGGAATGGGTAAGAATTATTTTGAGCTGAATTCATGGAGATTTCATTTGGTTAGCAAAACATAGGGGAATAGGTGAGGTAGGTTTTGAATAGGGGTAATGTACCTATCTTCCCTAGTTCATTAGGAAAAAGAGATCTCTTAGGGAAAGATTGAATTTCAACCCTTACGTGAGTCAACCTTGATGGAGATCTTGTTGTTTTCCTTATGAAAAAGGATAGGGTAAATCAACTTGAAATTCGCTTTTGGGAGATAAATGAAAAATAATAAATGAATTTAATTATGCAATGTGAAACTTGAATAATCAATTTAATGCATAACAAAAATATAATCAACAAGATTTTCACAAAACTAAGAAGGGGAAGATTTTATGCACCTATCACCAAAAGCTTTTGTTAAATGTCCTCCTAGGAAAAATTCACCATAGGATTAATGGTTCTTTCTATAGCAATAAAAAATCTATTTTCATAGTCCTTTTCTCTTGAGTCTACACTCTTGATTCCTCCAAATCTCATAGTCAAAAAGTTAGAATTAAATTTTGCAAGTGAGTTTTTGTGGCTTGAAAACTTTGCAAAATTTCACTTTTGATCAATCTTCAATCCTTCTTCAGCTACAAATCTGTAACACATAAAGAGAGGGAAAACTTGATTTTTTTGGTGAATGGGGGTTTGCCTTGGTCAAACCCCATTTTGGTAATTAAACCTTGAAATGAAATGAAACTATGGACACGTAAATTGGACTCCTTTGTATAAAGTACAATCTAGGGTCTAATTAGGTCGTACTTTTGACACCTTACATCAATCACCCCTTAAAAACTACATTTATAGGCCCCTAATGCTCATAATTTAGGACTTTAAGGCCTATTTCACTCACAAACCACTTCAATTCCCAACAAGCAATGTTCAAATCACTCAAATTTCATGAAACCCACCTCAAAAATTCCTGGTGGGACTAAGTCACCCAAGGTGGTGGCTTAGTCCCTTTTTGCGTGTTTTCCACTTTTGAGTAGGAAACTCGTCAACATAATTCAATTTCCTGAGGGATGTTAGACTATGAAGTTAAAATAACGAGTAATTTGGCTTCAATTCCTATAAATACATGTCTCTAGCTCATTTTTCACAATCTTTAATCTTTTTTACAAGCAAAAATTAGAATTGAAGAGAAAAATATCTTCCACAAGAAGTCTTATTAGTCTTTCTACAACCAAGTTGAAGCTTAAGGGAAACAAACTAAGATTTTTGCAGGTCTTCTATCTCACTTCTTATTCAAGATCTTGCATTGCATGTTCTTGATTGTGGATGCCTATGGTGAAACATGGATAAATCTAGGTTGAAGAGATGCAACTAGCCATCAAATCACACCTAAAAACTTATTTTCAAAGTGATTCCATCTTCCATTTTCTCTCTATCTTCAAATTTAAGGTTTCCATGTATTTATTCACATTTAAAATGTTGTAGGTTTTCTTGCATTAAAGTCTTTCATCATTCAAGTTCCTTCAAAAAATTCTTATTCTAGCACTTTAGAATAGGGTTTTGCATTGTTTCAAACTTTCCTAGTCCTAGACACGCTTAAGGCTAGGGTTTATGTAGATTGTATTATCTTTTCAAGGTTTGAATACCAACTAGGGTTTTGACTAAGGAAAACCCCTCATTAGAAATCAAACAATTATCTATTTTGTAGGGTTTTTTGAAGATTCAGATCTAGATTTCCATTAGAAAATAGAGTGTAGAATGTGGGATTACATTTCCACCTTCGGATTTGTAGAAAATATAGAGTGGACTAAGTTTCCCATAGTGGAAACTTAGTCCCACTACATTTATTTTTCAGAAATTTTTATAGTTTCAGATAGCCATTTGGCAAAAACAACTTTATGGGTAGTTTCCCCGAACTAGGACTAAATCGCCCAACCTAGTGACTTAGTCCTTCCTGGCTTAAAAATCAAAATTTCCAAAATTTTAGAGGTCTCTACAATCTCCAGTCAACTCTTCATTACTTTCTAGGTGCATAATTTCTATCTTGCATGTTTAATTTTCCATCTATTACATTTACTTCAACTTTTTGCACATCACAATGTGTTTTACAATGCTTTGCATTTCTTAGGTTTAGCATCATTAAATCATTACTTTCAGATTAGTGAATTAGTACATTTTAATTAGACATAATTCATCTCATTCACATTAGTCTTGAGTGTAAACACCCATATATTTTTAACCTTATTCCTCCCCTTTTAGGTTAAAAACACTAGAAGGGTAAGTATCCAATAGGGTTACCAAAATCTTTGTTTACATTTTGGTGAACCTTCTTTTCAAACATATTTCCTTCTAATTTTCAAAGTGCATCTTAGGTTTCCATTGCATTTGGATTGCATTAGTTATTACATTGTTTAAATTGCATCCTGGGGTTTTAAAACTTGCATTATTGCATACCATTTCCTTGCACAATAATGAAATTCAACATTTACATTATAGTTTTTCATACCACAGTACTCATCACATTAATATTCATCAGAAAATTCAGAAAAACTTAAAAAATCACCTTACTAGTAATAAATCACCATCTTGGGCGACTTAGTCCTAGTGCCAATTTTGCATTTTTTTTTTCTACATTCTATTTCACATTTTTGTTATTAATATTAAATTTTGTTAGTTTTTTTTTCTATATAGATCTTTCATGTTAAACTTAAATTATTTTCACTACTATCCTCTATTTTAATGGCAATCATGGATAACATTAAATTTTTGCAAGTTTCATTTTCAACATTAGTTTCTAATTCTTGTAGATCAAATTCTTTAGTCAATGCACACACAAAACCACAAACATCAAGAAAACCTATACACAAACTAATTCAATTTAGAAACACTATCTCATCCAACCCTCTTAGTAGTGATGATGTAGATAAGTTAGATGAAGTTTTTCATAACTTCCTCTCACTCACTTCATCTACTAAAGCTTGTCATG
This sequence comes from Sequoia sempervirens, assembly GCA_007258455.2. Classification (NCBI taxonomy): domain Eukaryota; kingdom Viridiplantae; phylum Streptophyta; class Pinopsida; order Cupressales; family Cupressaceae; genus Sequoia; species Sequoia sempervirens. The sequence goes on along the minus strand of VDFB02145934.1, from coordinate 2,429 downwards.
AGAAACCTAAACCAATTGATCATACTTTACCTCCCAAACCTTTTAGTCATGATGAATTTGATATGTTAGATGAAGCCCTCCAGAAATTCATCTCACCTATGTCATCCACTAAGGTTTTTCATGAGAAACCTCAACTAAATAACACTACTTTACCCCACAAACCTTTTAGTCATGATGACTTTGATATGTTAGATGAAGCACTTTCTGATTTCATCTCATTTGTGTCTTCTACTAAGGTTTGTTGTGAACAACCTCAAAAAAGGATGTTAATGTGATTCAACCTCAACTCATTCTCTATCCACCTTCATATAAACTTCACCCTTCAATAAAATTGAATTCACTCTTTACCCACCTAATAATGATGTGTTCCAGCAATCCAATGATAATATTGTTGCTCACACATACAATACCTGAAATAATCGACAACCACAACAACCAAATTCGCCTTCTTTACCCTTACCTAATCCACCTAGTGCTCCTCATTTTACTTCACATACAAAGGAGTATGATCTTGTTGAGCAACTTAAGAACACTCTTGCAAAAATATCCCTTTGGGATTTACTTGAAAATTCACCAAACTACCATACTATCCTTCAAACAGTGTTACAACAAATAGCGGTTCCTCCCAACACAACCTCCAATGATGTGGTAGCTCTTATAGAAGGAATTAATAGAGTTAATATAGTCATTAATTTTCACCAACATGAGCTCCCTCCCCTTGACTTACAAAATAAAAATTAAGCCTTTATGATCATAGCCCAATTTAATCAAATTGGTATTAAAAGGACCCTTGTTGATAATGTCTTTGCCTCAATGTGTGTAGTTTCAACCTTCTCGATCATTTGTGTGTTGACAAGTCACAAATTAAATATGATTCCTTATCTATTCAAGTATTTGATAATAGCACAAAGCAATCGCTTGGTGTAATCACTTTTCCTATTATAGTTGGAGTGGTTACTTTGAAAACCCCTATTCATGTCATGCCCTATGATCTTTCGTTTAATCTTCTTCTAGGAAGACCATGGATTCATGAGATGAATGTGGTTCCTTTGACCATTCATCGTATAATGAAATATGTCTACAACAACAAAATATATCAAATTGAAATAGACCCCGAGTCTAAAAGTTGCTTACAACTTGAAAAAGTAACCACAAGTCATTTGAATACATTGATTCTAACGTCACATATAGAAATTCTTTAAATTGACAAACAAGAGGAGGAACCTGTGTCTAAATTTTTTGGTGATGATTGGGGATCCTTAGAATTCACACCTTCCTTTATGGGAGAATACATCATTACACACAAAGCAGATGAAAAATAAGAACAACCCATGATTATGTACACTTAGAATATAACAAAATATTCTTCAATGCTTACCACATCTAGTTTGGATGAAAAAACAACTTATACAACTAATTTTGATGAAATAGATTATCAACAACCTCCTAATCAAAAGAAAATGGAAATAATTTATGGATGAGGCTATCAACTTGTGAAACAATTTGGCTACAATGGAAAAGGATATGGGAAAAATGAACAAGGTATTCAAGTTCCTATTGAACCTAATCCTCAAGAGACAAAAACTAGGTTGGGATATTCTTTTTCTAAGATAATGAAATCTTCTCAACAACCATCTTTGAACATCAACACTATCTCATGTAAACCAAGACATAATTCTCTACAATTGTAGACACCTAAAATGGTCTCTGAGAATCTAATTAATTAAATACTTAATTTTATTTGATTAATTAATCTTAATTACCTACTTAGTAAATGTAGAAATATTTATTTATATTAAGTTCATTATTAATTCTTCTATTTTATCATATTATTTTACCTCTTAATTAAATAAAACAAAATTAAATAATTTGTTTTATTTAATTATTATCATTATTATTTCTTCTATACTTTATCCATTATTTCTATCTTAAATTAAATACACAACTTAAATAATTTGTGTTATTTAATTACCTCATCACATTTTCTTCTTAATTAAATAAAGATATCCTAGAATCTTTTATTTAATTATCATTTTCCTTTTATTTTAATTTAATAAACAAATCCTATAGTTTGATTTATTAAATTATTTAATCTTCTTTTGCTAAATTTAAATAAATCAAAAATATTTGAATAAATGCAAAAAATCATTTACCTCTATTCACTCACCAATAAAATTAGATTTTTAAAATCTAATTAATTCCACTGTCATTCACGGGAAGAGCTTCGGGAACAAACCTACAGGAAATCCTCCCAATCTTCTTTCCTCTCATCTTGCCTGGTGTTTTCATGGGGAGGAACAATCCTTCATGATCAGCTCCACCTTCTCATCTCATACCCTTCAATTCTCCAGATTGAATCTCAACCTCTGCTGTGTTTTCCCTTCACAAATGAGTGTCGTGAAAGCTATAAATACATGTCTTTGGCTACA
>VDFB02145933.1:55215-71900 GCA_007258455.2 Sequoia sempervirens | reverse complement strand
GGGAGAGGGTGAGAGATGGTGGGAGAGAGTGGGAGAGGGTGAGAGGGGGTGGGAGGTGGGAGAGGGTGGGAGAGGGTGAGAAAGGGCGGGAGAGGGTGAGAGAAGGTGGGAGAGGTGGGGGAGGTGTGTTTAAGGTGAGAGAGTGTGGGAGAGGGTGAGGGAAGATTGGATAGGGTGAGAGAATGTGGGAGAGGGTGGGAGAGGGTGGGAGAAATGGGAGAAGGTGAGAGAGGTTGGGAGAGGTTGGGAGAGGGTGAAAGAAAGTGGGAAAGGCTGGGAGAGGATGGGAGAAGGTGAGGGAGGTTGGGAGAGGGTGGGAGAGGTTGGGAGAGGGTGAGAGAAGGTGGGAGAGTGTTAACTCTCAAAAATGCAGGTAAAGATACCTCAAGAGGCTGTCAGTCTCTTGATATGTTTTAGGGTAACAAACAAGGTCAAGAGAACTCAACCTTCTACTCTTCAGGTACTACTGAACCTAGGTGGGTTTACCTCTCTGAATAGTGAAGACTTAACTTGTGATTATCTCCTTAAAGAAATTTGTTCATAATGGCAATCAGAGCTGAACAAATGAAATCCAACTTGAAAACAGTAACAATATACTGATCTAAATCCTAAAATGCTGAACAAAGAAATTGAATGAGTTCAAAATAATGAAACACAGAGACCAGTGCCTTATTGGGTATGTGGAGTCAAATGAGATCAGGATGAGCAACACTTCTCTAGAGAAAACTCAAATTATCTGGCATATATTATGTTTACAACTTGTATAAACATGCAATTCTATAATTACCAAGCTCTACTTGAATAATCCAAATGAATCTATATGACTACTGTGATTAACTAAAAGGATTTAGTCTTTACTTGAAAGAACCAATCAATCAATCACACAAGTACAGTAAATGTGCACTGATAAATTGAATACAAACTTGTTATATCAATTTAAACAATCAGAAAGAATCCATCTTGGAGACAACTTAGCAATACTTTCATTAGATTCAACAAATAATTGGCACCAGGAAAATGCAGCAACATCAATTGATTTTCATAAATACCTCCATTCTAAAATCATGCAACAATAGTCTCTGATCTGATAACATTATTCTATTGTATCTACTTGCAATGTATCGAATATCAAATAACTGGTGGTTCAATTACAATCACAGGATGCCTATTTATACACTAGTATCAGGAAGATATATTAAATTGAGATCACATGTCGGACCTCCATAGAATTTGAGCTCCACTCATGTTGGCCAGTAATGGAAACTAAACATTACATGTTGGCCACAACATTTGAATTTATGTTATTCATCAATGAGACAATCAGCGAGACATATCGTTAGCTATGCCAAAGGAAATTTAATCGCTAATCATCCCGTGTTCACTGTGCTCGCATTCACCGTGACCCATTGGAGTCAGGGAGATGTCATATAGATTATATTCTACTTCACCGAGAGCCCCATGGTTAAACTTGTCACCGTGACTTATCGCTCTCGTGGAGATATCACATAGATAATGTTCTGCTTCACTGATATGCTCACATACCACCTATATCTTGCTATAGCACTCTGTTCGTTACACCGAAGTCATGGAGTATTCTTATGTTCCTTCATTGTAACACTATGATATCTAGGAAACAACATATTGAAACCATTATGTCATACTGAAAGTCCTTTATCAATTCCAAGTCGCCAAGACAAGAGCACACTCTCACCGAGATATAATGTTCATTCTAGGTATCAGTGAGACACATCAATGTCAGGGAGACCTCATGTAGAATACCCTTTTCTTTACCGAAAGTCACCCTGAGATAACCCTTGATCACCAAGAGAAAGTAATACTTAGATCGAAAGCCACTTGAAAGAACCCTTATGCTCTGTCAGTGAGACATGCGCACATCGCCATGACCTTTCACCAAAGACATCATGTGTGGCCGAAAAGAAGACCCATACGAAGTGTCGGCGAGACCGAAGGTCACTCGCCGAAACCTCCTCTCGATAGCTCCAACCTATACTGATACACATCCTCCCGCGACCAGTCGATAAGACAAAAGATAATCGCCAAGACATAATTCTGATACCGCCAAGTCTGGCCGAAGAGAATCCATAATGCGCTTGTCAGCAAGACCAAAAAAGCTCACTATGACCATATGTCGACGTTGTAACTCTTGCCGAAATGTGTATCATCCTCTGTTACCGAGACTGCGAAAAAGTCCTACCGAATGGCGCCTATAAGCGAAATCCAATCGCCATGACAAATAATAAGTCTTGTCGATAGGCAACACATACTTATGTTAGCAAAAAACACAAAATGGATTAGGGAGACCCTGGTCTCCTCATGCCGATATGAACCCTAATGTGAGAATGTAGACCTGTTGGATTTTATGGGAGCTACATGGGCAAAATATAGGTGAAATATGCATACGGTAGGACCAAATCTGGAAATTTATGAGTGAAAAAATATGTAAAAGCATCATATTTTTATAGTTCTAATAGTGGCTCCATCTGGGGATGAGTGATAGTAAGATCATTGCAAGGAACCAGATCTTTGGGTAAGCAGACAAGACATAAAATGATGAACCAGTGAGCAGAGGTGGAATGAATGGAAATGGAAATGAAGCATGATGGAATGAAATGAAAGTGAATGCAAAATGAAGATGAATGGAAAATGAGAGTGAAATGGAGATGGACAAAATCCTAAACTACTATGCATGGAAAATAATTTTAAAGAGGATAACCAAGAGTTGTCCATGCATTGGCAACCCTTAATCCTCTATGTTGCTCAAGAGAAAAATTGCTTCAAGAATTGCCCATGAACAGGCAATTCCTGATCTTCACCAACCATATTCTATAAATATTACGAGTCTTCACCCTTCTTTCCAACAAGAACAAAAGGCCCCAACCACAAAGCTTTAAATTTACCATGCTTGCCCTTCTCTTGACACCTTGCATTCCACATCAACACCAAGTCATTCTCTTCAAATTTTCTATCCTTTTCCTTCTTGTCAAATAGATACTTCATCTGTGTCTGTAACTTCATGTTTTGACTTTGGGCCACTCTCCTTACTTCATCAAGTTCATCCAATTGTTCCATTATTTCCTCCATAGGTTTAGGAATATTCAAATCTTCCTGAAGGACAAACCTATAGACTGGTAACAAATTCTGCAAAGGCATCCTGGCTTGTGCTCCATACACCAATTCGAATGGGGATTTCCCAATTTCCTTTTTCACAGTGATCCTATCAGCCCACATAGCCAGTTTCAATTTTGAATCCCAAGCCTTCTTGTTCTACCCTAGCATTCTCCTTATAATCTTCAAAAGACTTTTATTGCTAAATTTTGCTTGTCCGTTAGCTTGTGGATGATAAGGGGCTGCATAAGAAATAGTAATGCCATACTTATCACAGAAGCTTTTGAATTCATCTGACCTAAAACACATCCCATTATCTATGATTAATTTCAATGGTGTACCAAATCTGGTGATAATGTTGTCCATCAAGAAATTTGTCACCACTTTACTTGTAGCCTATTTAGTTGGGATTGCTTCCACCACTTGGTAAAATAATCAGTGGCAACCAGTATCCACTTGTTTCCTCCACTTGATCTTTCATGTATCTCTCCAATGAAATCAATTCCCCATTGATGAAAAGGGGCATCAACCTACAAGGGTCGAAGTGGCAAAGCACCCTGATACTTCAATTTTCTAGAGAACTTCTGGCAAGCTTCACACCTTCTCACATGTGTAAAAGAATCATTAAAAACATTAGGCCAGTAATAACCTGCCCTGAGAATTTTGTGTGCAGTTGTCTTTGCTGAATAATGTCCTCCACAAACTCCTTCATGTATTTCTCTTAGGACATGCTTAGCCTATGACTCATCCAGACATAATAACAGTATACCATCCTTGTTCTTCCAAAACAGATCTTCATCCATGAAAACATACTTTGATGCCTGCAACTTCAAAGTTCTCTTCTAGCTGTCACTCAATCCATCTAGACACCTCGTGTATTTAAGATAATGCATGATATCGGTATACTAAGGAGTATGCTCAATGCTTGCAATTGCAATCCCTTCTTCTACATTATAGACTTGACTTGCTTCAATATTTGATTCTACCATCAGCCTAGCAAAGCCTTTACCTCTCACTAGCTTAGTAATTTGTATCTACATATCAAACTCTTGGATCTTGTTAATCCATCTGCACCTTTTTCCTGTAACTTCATATTGTGTCAAAATATCCTTGACAACTGCATGAGGGACATAAGCAATCACCTTTACTCCAACAAGATATGGTCTGAATGCTTTTGTAGCCTTCACCAATGCAAATGCTTGCTTTTCCATTATATCATACTTCAATTCAGACCCTTGTAATGACTTACTAAAGAAAAAATAGGTTGAACTCATGACCATCCTCATTCTTTTGTAGCATAACAATAGCAATAGTAAGAATTGAAGCAAATGAAAAAATATGAAAAGGCCTGGAAAAATCTGGAGACTTAAGAATAGGAGCCTCCTTGATGGCCCTTTTGATAGATATAAAAGCATCTAGAGCTTCTGCAGTCCAGTCCATTTTTTGTCCCTTATTTAACATTTTTAATATGGGCTTAATGATCTCAGCAAAGTTAGAAACAAATCTTCTAATGAAATTAATCTGTCCAAAGAATGATTGTATAGCCTTAACAGTTTTGGGAATAGGAATCTTGTCAATAGCTTCAACCCTCTCAGGATCTATTCTAATTCCCTCTTTTGAAACAATATGCCCTAAGAGCTTACCCTTTGTGACTACAAAATGACACTTCTTTGGATTTAAGCTAATACCATATTCAAGAGCTTTAATAAATACCTTCTCTAGATGTTGCACATGATCTTCAGCCTTCTTCGAATAAGCAGTCAGGTCATCCTAGTATACTACCATGATAGCATTGATCAGATCTACAAATGCCATGTCCATAGCTCTCTGGAAGGTAGCTCCTGCATTAGTGAGACCAAATGGCATTCTTATGTATACATACATTCCCCAAGGAGTTGTGAATGTTGTCTTATACTACTCAGATTCTTTGACTTTAACCTGGTTATACCCTGAAAATCCATCCATCATTGACAGTAGTTCACACCTTGTCACTTTATGCAATATAGCCTCCATATTGGGTAGGGGATAATTATCTTTGAGAGATGCCATGTTCAAAATTCTGAAATCCACACATAATTTGATATCACCATTCTTCTTTCTCACCAGAATCAAATTTGAAACCCACGTTGAGTGCCTAATTTGTTTGATAATTCCTTCATCTCTAAGCTTTGTCAATTCCTCTTGCATTTTAGGCTCCAACGTTGGATTTATGGGTCTTTGCTTTTGTCTAAAAGGTTTAGCATTTGGATTCAATGGTATTTCATGCTAAAATAAATCCTCTTTGTATGCTTTCAAATTTTCATAAGACCAAGCAAAAACATGTTTATATTTTCTCAATAACTCAATCAACATTCTTCTAATTGCAGGGCTTATCTTCTTTCCTATGTACACCTTTCTTGGTGCTATCTCAGTCCCCAAGTTAATTTCTTCAGCATCTTCCCTTCTGACTGGTGTTTGCTTCATGAGGGACTAGTCATTTCCATCATACATCCTTTCCAGTGCCACTAAGCCCTTAGGGACCTTATTTGTTTTGAGCTGCAATATTTCCTTTCCAAACACTGTTTGCTTCCCATCTACTTCTTCAACAAAAGCATTGAAATCAATTTCTTGGGCTTCATACTAGTCTATACAATGAAGAAAATTCAGCAAGTCAGTATCATCATTGAAAAATTGCCAACTATAAATGTTATCAGGAACAACAGGCCCCATTTTGAACTCAATCTGTGATACCCCAGCCAGTGTACTATCATGTCTTTTGAGTGCCACATTTGCTAAGAAATCAGCCATTATGTTCTTTGATCTATCAATCCACTCAATTGAGAAGGCATCAAATAATTCAATTTTGTCCCATACAACATTCCTATACTGTTTCAATCTTTTGTGTTTTGCTGCATACTTCAACTTAATTTGTGAAACAACTAGCTCAGAATCGCCCAAAACAACGAGCAATTTGATTTTATGTTTCACAGCTATGTTCAAGCCTGTCAATAAAGCTTCATACTCTGCCACATTGTTCATGCATTCAAATGCTAACAGAAATGAATATTTAAAAGTAATACCTTTAGGAAAAACAAATACAATCCCAGCTCCATTTCCTTCCTGGCTGCAGGCTCCATAAAAATACATCTTCCATATGCCATCGCAATTCTGTGCAGCATGATTTTCAATTGGATCACTGTTGGTTAAATTTGGCTGAGCTGGTTCAATTTTAAAATTCCCAAGATCAACATCACAAAAACAATTGATCTGATTTTGTGGCACACAGTCAACAAGCTAATTCATCCTTGGCTCCCTATAGAACTTGACCTCTTGGCCATTCATTGAAATTGTAGCATATGACAGATCAAATTGAACATTTCCACCAATAGTTGTTGTCCATTGCCTTGATAAAAGTATCCCAAACTAAGGAGGAGTATCAATGACTGTTATATCTATATTATACGTCACCTATGGATAAGTAGCTAGTTTAACTTCAACATATTTCATAACACCAACCACAGGAATAGGTTTGTTATCCATTCCATAACACTTGCCTCCAGTAGTATCAACCCACATACCAAGCTACTTCATAACTCCTACTGGCATAATGTTTATAGCAGCACCAGAGTCTATCATGCAATTCCTCAACAATTTATTATTGATAAGCAGCGTAGTGAAAAAAGGATCAACTTGAGGGGGAGTTGATAATATATCACTTAAGCATGCTTTAGAGTTATTTATTTTCTCCTGCCTATTGACTGCTTTAATAGCTACTTTACTTTCAGAATTCATACATTTTTCATTTCCACTTGTTATGAATTGAACAACAATATCCCTATACTCTTTAATCTTCATCATCTCAAGTAGTGGAACAAACATTTTTACCTGGGATAATGCCTGAGTGAAGTCAAAAGAAGAGCTCTCCACCTTAACAGTCTTTTTCAGTTCTGGCGCATCTCCTTTGTTTTCTTCTTTCTCTTTTTCATTAGGTTGGCCAGGCGCCGTGTCTCTTTATGTAATTCCTCAACTTCCTCCTTTTGAACAGGCTTCTATTCACTTTTATCAAGCTGCCTCTTTTTTGTCTTCTTCACAGTTTCTTGTGTTTCCTTCCGATCTTTTATAAAAATTCCCCTAGGAACGCCTTCTACATCATTTACTTTTTTGTTTCTCAACCAGTATTTACTTCTTGCTTCCTCAACTACAGCAACAATTATTCTCTCTATTTCATCTTTAGTAAGTCTCCTCACACTGTATGGAGCAAGTACCTCAACAGAGTGTGGCTCAGTATAATCTTCATCAAAATCATAAAATACTTGTTGTTCAGCCATATGGACATTATACTTATGATTTGAAACATCATACTCATAGCCTTCATCCTTTGAAGATGAATATCTTTCCTCAACATGGTGAGAAATATTTGAAGTCAAATACACTGTGTGATCTTCTTCATTGTTTTCCATCAACACTCCCTCTTCTTGCATCCTTTGAGCTACAACACAATAATCTAGGGAATGTGGTTGATTACAAACTTCACATAAGTAATTATTACTCACCATATAAGTTCCCTTTTTGCTCAATGGATCAGGAGTCTCTTTGTTTCTTGGCCTAGTTGTTATAGGTTTTCCATCCTTCCAGTCTATATTATAAGGCATGTCATGCAACCTCGGCCTTTCATTTCTGTATGTGTTCTCCTGTCTGTACTGGTAATTGTTGTTTTGTTGAGGAGGCCTCGGGTTATCTTATTTATTGATTATACCAGCAGCCTTCCTGTTGTTTTCAATTGTTAATGCTATCTTTTGAGCATTAGCCAAATCTCTCAGGAATCTATTTCTCAGTTCATACCCTATTTTAGGATCAAATGCATTCAAATAAACACTCAAAGCTATAGAATCTGGTAACCTTGATCCAAGAGGTACCTTAGTCTATAATTTATTGAATCTTTAGTTGAAATCATAAACTGAATCATTCTAATTTTTTTGGATTCACATCAGTTCATGAAGAGTTGCATCTGGTGCATTTAGATTCCCATATTGTTCTAAGAATTGATCTTGAAATACTTGAAGAGAATTGATTGAGAATGTAGGCAAGCTGTTGAACCAATCCCTAGCATCTTCAAGAAGTGACATCATAAACAGCTTCATGTGTAAATATTCATATCACACATCTATGTCTTGGATGGAAATGTTGAAACTCTTTACATGCTCTTCAGCAGTGATTGCATTACTCCCTGTAAATTTGGGCACCATACTCCTCCAACTACCATCCATAGGATAAGGGCATAACTGAAAACTACTAAATGAAACTATCTGATCATGGTTGTATGCTGGTGAGGGGGAGGAATAGGTGGACATTGATGCTGGTGCATGGGATTGTTGTACTGTGCATTATACTATGGGATATAAGACTGACCAGGAGGTGGATGCATACCTGTATGTTGTGTGGGAATATGAAGTGGATGATTTGGCTACTTGTAGTGATTCCCTATCTGATGGTGAGGAGACACTAGAGGATTAGAAGGCCCTTCACCATGATTACCTTGCTTATGAAGTGGTACATACTTTGGAGGACAACCGGCAGTCTGAATAGTGATTTGGGCTTTCAGCAATGTAGCCCTTAGTTCCTCTATCTCCTTCCTGTATGAATCAAATTGTGCCTTTACTTCCTTAGGAAGTTCATGATCAATAACATCATTTTGATTACCGTCCATCTTCTGATCGTATTCATGCTAAATTCTAATTTTTTCCGCCTCCAGTTCAACTATAAACTCAGCCTGTTTTTGAGGATCAAGAAAAGAAAAAGGGTTTCTTTGATCCTCTGGAGTACAAGGTTCTACACTTGAATCATTTTTCCATGTGTCATAGTGATCATATGTTTCACAAAGTTCTCTTGATGTTTTATCTTTATCTATCATGCACATGTCCTCACTTATCCCTTTTCCCTTATCAACCTTGTCACCTTTGTGTGTCCACTTACTGCTTCCAGCAGGAGCTCCAGTATGACCTCCCCTGTACTGAGATCTTCTTCCATTCATGATGAACAACTACAAAATTTCTGTCAGAGTCGCTACTCACTTTTGTCAAAAATTAGAAAGTACTTGATGTTTCTTATTCCCAGCAGAGTCTATATAAAGTTCCTGACTCTATGATTAGGGCTTTGATTCTGAATGTATCCCCAACATAGTCGCCAATTTGTTAGATCTCAAAAATGCAGGTAAAGATACCTCAAGAGGCTGCCAATCTCTTGATACGTTTTAGGGTAACAAACAAGGTCAAGAGAACTCAACCTTCTACACTTTAGGTGCTGCTGAACCTACGTGGGTGTACCTCTCTGAATAGTGTAGACTTAACTTGTGATTATCTCCTTAAAGAAATTTTTTCACAATGGCAATCAGAGGGGAACAAATGAAATCCAACTTGAAAACAGTAACAATATACTAATCTAAATCCTAAAATGCTGAATAAAGAAATTGAATGAGTTCAAAATGATGAAACACAGAGACCAGTGCCTTATTGGGTATGCGGAGTCAAATGAGATCAGGATGAGCAACACTTCTCTAGAGAAAACTCAAATTATCTGGCATATATTATGTTTACAACTTGTATAAACATGCAATTCTATAATTACCAAGCTCTACTTGAATAATGCAAATGAATTTCTCTGACTACTGTGATTAACTAAAAGGATTTAGTCTTTACTTGAAAGAACCAATCAATCAATCACACAAGTACATCAAATGTGCACTGATAAATTGAATACAAACTTGTTATATCAAATTAAACAATAAAAAAGAATCCATCTTGGAGACAACTTAGCAATACTTTCATTAGATTCAACAAATAATTGGCACCAGAAAAATGCAGCAACATCAACTGATTTTCATAAATACCTCCATTCTGAAATCATGCAACAATAGTCTTTGATCTGATAAGTTTATTCTACTATATCTACTTGCAATGTATTGAATATCTAATAACTGGTGGTTCAATTGCAATCACAAGATGCCTATGTATACACTAGTATCAGGAAGATATATTAAATTGAGATCACATGTCAGGCCTCCATAGAATTTTGGCTCCACTCATGTCAGCCAGCAATGGAAACTAAACATTTACATGTCGGCCACAACATTTGAATTTTTGTTATTCATCAGTGAGACAATCGGTGATACATATTGTTAGCTATGCCGAAGGAAATTCAATCACTAATCATCCCATGTTCACTATGCTCACATTCGTCGTGACCCATCAGAGTTGGGGAGATGTCATATAGATTATATTCTTCTTCACCGAGAGCCCCGTGGTTAAACCTGTCCCTGTGACTTATCTCTCTCAGGGAGATATCATATAGATAATGTTATGCTTCACCGATATGCTCACATACCACCTATATCTCGCTATAGCACTCTGTTCATTACACCAAAGTCATGGAGTATTCTTATGTTCCTTCATTGTAACACTATGATATCAGGGAAACAACATATGGAAACCATTATGTCATACTGAAAGTCCTTTATCAATTCCAAGTCGCCAAGACAAGAGCACACTCTCACTGAGATATAATCTTCATTCTCGGTATTGGCGAGACACATCAATGTCAGGGATACCTCATGTAGAATACCCTTTTCTTTACCGAAAGTCACCCCAAGATAGCCCTTGATCACCAAGAGAAAGCAATACTCACATTGAAAGCCACTTGAAAGAACCCTTATACTCCGTCGGTGAGACATGCGCACATCACCATGACCCTTCACCGAAGACATCATGTGTGGCTAAAGAGAAGACCCATACGAAGTGTTGGCGAGACTGAAGGTCACTCGCCGAGACCTCCTCTCGATAGCTCCAACCTATACCGATACACATCCTCCCGCCACCAGTCGGTAAGACAAAAGATAATCGCCAAGACATAATGCCGATACTGCCAAGTTTGGCTGAAGAGAATCCATAATGTGCTTGTCGACAAGACCAAAAAAGCTCGCTATGACCATATGTCGATGCCGCAACTCCTGTCGAAATGTGTATCATCCTCTGTCGCCGAGACGGTGGAAAAGTCTTGCCGAACGGTGCCTATAAGCGAAATCCAGTCGCCATGACAAATAATAAGTCTTTCTGGTAGGCAACACAGAATTATGTTAGCAAAAAATGCAAAATGGATTGAGGAGACCTTGGTATCCTCATGCCGATATGAACCCTAATGTCAGAATGTAGACCCGATGGATTTTATGGGAGCTACATGGGAAAAATATAGGTGAAATATGCATACGGTAGGACCAAATCTGGAAATTTATGAGTGAAAACATACGTAAAAACATTATATTTTTATATTTCTAATAGAGAGGATGGGAGAGGGTGGGAGAGAGGGTGAGTGAGAGTGGAAGAGGGTTGAAGAAGGTGGTAGAAGGTGGGACATGATTGTAGAGGGGATGAGAGAGGGTGGTAGTGAGTGGGAGAATGTTAGAGTCTATGGGAGACAGTGGGACAATGTGAGATAGGGTAGGGGAGGGGGTGGGAGAGGTTGGGAGAATGTGAGAGAGGGTGGGAGAGAGTGGGAGAGAGTGGGAGAAGGTGGGAGAAGGTGGCAGAGGGTGGCAAAGGGTTCGAGACGTCGAGAGCGAGTGGGAGGGGTGAGAGAAGGTGAGAGAAGGTGGGAGAAGGTGAGAGAGGGTGGGAGAGTGTGGGAGATGGTGAGAGAAGGTGTGAGAGGGTGGGAGAGGGTGCGAGGAGGTAGGAGAGGGTGGGAGAGAGGGTGGGAGAGGGGGTGGGAGTGAGGGTGGGAGAGGGTGGGAGAGTGGGATCGGGGGTGGGAGAGGCTATGAAAGGGTGGGAATGTGAGAGAGGAGAGGGTGGGAGAGGGTGGGAGAGAGTGGGAGAGGGTGGGGGAGAGTGGGTGAGGGTGGGAAAAGGTGGGAGAGAGTTGGAAAAGGTTGGAGAGGGTTGGAGAAGGTGGGAGAGGGTGGGAGAATGTGAGAGAGGGTGGGAGAGGGTGAGAGAAGGTGGGAGAGGGTGCGAGAGAGGGTGGGATAGGGTAGGAGAGATGTTTGGAGAGAGTGGGAGAGCATGGGAGAGCATGGGAGAGGGTGGGAGAGTGTGGGAGAAGGTGGTATGTTTTGCGAGAGGGTTGGAGAGGGTGGAGGATGGTGAGAGAAGGTGGGAGAGGGTGGGAGGAGGTGAGAGAGGGTGGGAAAGGGTGAGAGAGGGTGAGAATAGGTGGGAGAGGGTAGGAGAGGGTGGGAGATGGTGGAGAAGGTGGAGGGGTGGTGGAGAGGATGTGGAGAGTGGGAGAGGGTGGTAGAAGATTGTGAGAGAGGGTTGGAGAGGTGTGTGAGAAGGTTGGGAGAGGAGTTAGGGAGAGGGTGGGAGAGTGAGTGTAGAAGGTGAGAGAGGGTTATAGAAAGAGGGTGGGAGAGGGTGTAGGGTTTATAGAAAGGGATACTATGTATTATTTGTTTATTATATTAAGTATATTAATATAATATTAATATATATTAAATATATTGATATAATATTAGTATATATAATATATATTAATATATACTATATATATTAATACATAATAAATATTAATATATAATAAATATATATCATATGTCAAAAGAAATTATAATTCTTAAATTTTGAAAAATAGATATCCATTTATTACAGATATCCATTACTATTAGATATCTATTATTTTTGGATATCCATTTTTTGTATTAGTAGTTTACACACTTGGAGCAGCAAAATATATTAATATATAATATATATTAACATATAATATATAATATTATATATATTATATATTAAAATATAATATATAATGTATATTAATATATATTATATATTATATTTTAATATATAATAATATATAATATATAATATATATTGAAATATATTATATATTGATATATGATATATATTATATAACATATGACATTCTAATAACAATAGAAGTGACTGATATTTGATATCTGTTATAGACAGATAACCATTTGCTAGGTATAAATTTTTAAGATGTAGGGCCATGTAGGTTAGATCACATAATGGATGCCCATTTTGTAAGTTATATAAAAAGTAAAAAAGGGACCATTTTGAGTATTTCAATGGTCCCTACATTCTTTTTGTCGCGAAAATCTCATGATTTCTATCTACATCTGATGAAATTTAGCTTTTCAAATATTCTCTTACACTTTTTGTAGAATTCCAATCATTTGTGTGTTTTTTTGAATTTGTGCAATGGGGATCAGTAGTCGGCATAAGAGAAAAGGTAAAAGGAAACTTACAGTAGAACAAATTGAAGCATATAGAGAAAAAGATAAAGAAAGTCATAGGAAAAGAAGACAAGATATGCAAAATATTCAAATTGAAGCTTCTTCCGAACCATTCAATGTTAATTCAAGTGAAGATGAAATAGGACTTGAAAATATTGAACATCATATTCAAACTAAAAAATGAAAACATTGAAATTGAAAATGTGCAAATTGAAAATGAAAATGTGAACAACATTGAGAATGAAAATGTTGTTGAAAATGGTATTCAAAATGAAGTTGTTTTTGAAAATGTGGTTGAAAATGATTTTTTTTTTACAATAAAAATGTTGTTCAAAATGAGATTGTAATTGATAATATTGAAAATGAAAATGTTGAAAATAAACCTTATGCAACACCTAATTACAAAAGAACCCCTAAATTGTTGGTTGAAATAGAGGAGAACATAATTTATAATCTTGAAGGGAAAAGGTCACAATGAATGGTTCATTTGTGGGCTACGAAATTGTTCAATAAATTCTTTTCCAATAAGACATTAACTGAACAATGCCAACTTTTTTTGCAATTACTTAAGATTTACAAAATGAGACCATTATTAAAAATATGGAAGATTCGTCTCACCAAAAAAAAATAAAAAATAGTCTTATTGTAAAAATTATTTTTAATGCTTTAACCTCTATTGGAAAGACTAGCAAGGAAAAAGATATAAGGGTTGCTCAATGAGTGATCACAACCTCACTAGTAAGCCATCATTTTAAAAATGCTCGTTTAATGAGACAAACTTGTATTGATTTTAACTTAAATCATAAAACATTGAATAGAGCACTATCAAGAAGAGGAAGACTCAATAGTTCTCTTCAAAATGATACGTGGGCTTTTAGTGGGAGGCTTCCATGTGTTGATAAAAAGCTAACCGATAATGTAAAGATGCAAATTGAAAAATATTGGAATTCTCATGCTAGAGTATCACCGAAAGTAAAGGATGTTTTAAACTTACAAATTGGCAACATAGATCGTACACCACATCCTAAACATTTTTTGGAATGTAGCCAAATAGTTTTGTACAAACAATTTTGTCAAGAACATCCACATTTGCAAATCTCGTAAAGGGCTTTTGAGTCTTGCAAACCATTTTGTTGTGTTCCTATTAAGGTTTCTAATACTTTTTTTAAATACCATGTTGAGTTTTCAATGTATCATGAATTGTTATGCCATATATGTTCTACTATGCATACTGACAAAATGTTGCAGGAGTGTCATGTAGTGCAACTTCCCAAGTCATCCAAGGAGTTGTTAGATTCATTTTTATGCATTACAGGTGATGGTTGTTTATTTTATAAAAATGATTGTTTAAATGGAATGTGTTTGCAATGTGGTGGTTTATCGAAGTTTCTAACATGCTTTCATGAGGGCAGAGATCTTGATTTTAGTAACAAAATTGTTGAGAAAAAAAAATGAGGCAGTGAAATCACATTGAAGAGTGGAGGTGAGTGTTCTGATGAGCCTAAAATATGCTCATAATTTGAATATCATAATGTATTTTTAATACCCTTACTTTTTATTGTTGATGGTTATTTAACTCTTTGATTAAAGACTTTTTATTCAAAATTAGGTAGAATCCTGTAGCTACACAATCCTATATTCCTACAGCTTAATATTCATGTGTCTATATTAATTACCCCATTTGACCTCCTGAATGACTGATATCATGCATGTGGTTTTTGGATAGTGAAATAGATTTAATGTGTGATTAATGAATGTATCGTGTTGTTTGCTATGCATGCCCTCTTTTCGCTTATGTTTCCTTGTACATCGCAGGTTGTTGAAGGAAGCATGAACAAGTCAAGCGCAACAGATGTCAGCCCTGCAGTAAAGTCCATTTGCAGCATGGTGTCGAGGAAGTTGTTCCAATGAAGACTCTTTGACCGGGTCGTTGGGAAGAAATATAAATAATCATTTAATCTGGGAAGAGTGGAATGCTAAATTCTCTCTAGATCGTGTTGAACAGATATGCTTTCATTGATGAGAAATTTGTTCCTCGGTTTCAGGATACATTTATGTCCACATCTTTCTCTGTTAGAGTTAGGTAGTTAATTGCTTTTCTAGTTTAAATAAGTGTTCCTCCTATGCAAGTGAGCAACCAAAGTATGTAAAAGTTAGTATTATAATGAGAGATAGTGTTTTGTGTTAGTTTTCATATGAGCATAACAATGTATATCATTCCAAGTTTATGAATAAAAGTTGATGAAGTTCTGAGTTCAATTCTTGCATAACTAGTTGATGCTTGCTAAGGGGGCCCACTTAGTAAGTATATGTAGTTAGTTAGTTGTTTATTTCCTGTTGATTATAAGTTAGATTTTATTCTTGAAAGTTTCTATGCAAACACAATCTTATATTATTCCTACAGCATCGGGAATCCATCCTTATGTTTGTTCCTGCAGCATAAGGCCAGTTCATAGTTTGTTTTAGTTGTCATGATTTCTACTTTGATTAAGTTTAGAAGGCTTCGCATTATATTACTATAGCATAAGTAGAATTTCTTTCACACATTTATTTATGGTAAATCATGACTGAAACTAGTTCTTAGTGAACACACAGTGCCGCTCCATTTCAAGTATGTGTTCCCTGGTTTGAAAAAGTAAATGAACGACCATAAGAAGATGCTAGTCACCTGCTAGAATGTCCAATTCCCAGGTTAGGATTTGTCATGACTTCTATATCCTTTTATGGGCTCAACCACATTCTAGATGTGAGTTGGTTGCAAGAGAGGTAAGTATTGCCGATTTTATTTCAGATTTTAAGAAAAAATAATTCTATAAGTATGCAAGGCATAGCCACAAGTCGTAGTGGTTGGATCGGAAATTCAGGATGTGTAAGGACTCTTTCCTCATTGGAACTATTGTATTTGTAGTTGATTTTTCTAAAAATTACACATTGCAACCAAAAAATGAAGTTCAATCACAATATTATAATTATATTCAAATTGCTATTTTTGTCCACATAACATATAGGGATGCCCCTGATAGTACAGAAGAGGATAGGAAGATAATCAAGGAGTACCATTTTTACATGAGTGATGATAGATATCATTCATTTGAGTTTGTACAACATTGTTTTAAAAAAAAAATTGAGCTCTTGTAGGAAAAAGGAATTGCAATGGGTCAACATTTGATTTGGTTAGATAATTGCAAAGGGAAATTCAAGAATGCTTGCATGTTTTATTGGTTGAGTAGGATGCATATAGAGAGGGGTGCACCACATATTTGGAGTTTTTTTGAATCTAGGAATGGAAAAGGTGAGCATGATGGTGCAGGTGCATGTGTGAAGAGAGTTGTGGTTA
>VDFB02145933.1:36270-52047 GCA_007258455.2 Sequoia sempervirens | reverse complement strand
TGGGAGAGGGTGGCAGATGGTGGGAGAAGGTTGGAGAGGGGTCGTAGATAGGGTGAGATGGGGTGGAAGAGAGTGGGGGAATGTGAGAGAGGGTGGGAGGGAGTTTGAGAAGGCAAGAGAGGGTGGGAGAGGGGGTGTGATAATGTGAGAGAGGGTGGGAAAGGGTGAGAGAATGTGAGAGAGGGTGGGAGAGGGTGAGATAAGGTCAGAGAGTGTGGGAGAGAGGGTGGGAGTGGGTATCAGAAAGGTTGGGAGAGAGTGGGAGAGCATGGGAGAAGGTGGGAAAGGGTGGTAGAAGGGTAGGAGAGGATGGGAGAGACATTGGGAGAGGGTGGGAGAAGGTGGGAGAGGGTGGGGGAGGGTAGGAAAGTATGAGAGGGTGGGAAAGAGTGGGAGAGCGTGGGAGAGAGGTTGGGAGAGTGTTGGAGAGGGTGGGAAATTGTAGGAGAGGTTGGGAGAAGGTGGGAGAGGCTGGGAGAGAGGCTGGGAGAGGGTGAGAGTGGGTGAGAGAAGGTGGGAGAGGGTGGGAGAGAGGTTGGGTGAGGGTGTGAGAGTGTGGGAGAGGGCAGGAGGGTGCGAGAGGGTGGGAAAGTGTTGGAAAGGGTGGCATAGGGTGGGAGAGGGTGGGAGGGTTTGGAGGGGTGGGAGAATATGGAAAGAGGTGAGAGAGGGTGGGAGAGGGTGAGAGAGGGTGGGAAAGGTGTTGGAAATATGTGCCGCAAACAATACAGGCTTAAACCTCTATTAGATCCAAGTCAGTGTGACATCTTCATTGTCTGGCCAACTAGCAGTTTGATTCATTCTATTTTGAACAGGTCGCTGTGACCTAGCTTCTATCTTGCCGAAAGGTTACACTTTGGTCTATCACTGTGACATAGAGTATTCGCAATGATCTCTTAGTGCTTAGCATTCAATCATAAATCAGGGAGACTCATGGCGACTATGGGCTTCAGGATAACTGAGGGTTCTCGCTAAGAAGTCTCAACGAAGTGTTAATCTCTTGCCGACAGCATTTAATTTGAGGTCTTCAGGGTACCCTAATTGGCTCAGTGAGAAGTCACCACGAAAGCGAATGTCACGCGACAGTGTTTGGTTTGTATTCATCGGGGAGACTTGGCCAAAGGTAATGCCATCAGTAAGAAGTCCTATTGATGTGGATATGTCTCACCGACGAACACTAAAGTGTTAGCCTTCAGTGAAACTCAAAGCGATCGGTGGAACCTCTTAGCAACTGGAGAATGTCTTGCCAATAGCCTCTGGCTATCGGAGTAACTTAATGATCTCAGGAAGAAGTCTCAACGAAGGACGATAGTCTTGGTCACTGCTGACGGTTTTAGTGAAACAAATGATCTCAGAGAAACCTCTTGGTGAAGGTGTTAAGTCTTGCCGACTAGTGATTGGAGCTCGGTATGACTTGCCTTGTTCGGCATAACATCTCAGCAAGTGTGTTTTGACTTGCCGATAGTTGTATGTTTTCGGTGTAACTCAAGTTGCTCTATGAGACCTCTTAGCGATAGACAAAGTCTTGCAGACTATCCTATGGAACTCGATGTCTTGTGTCTTTGGTATAACTTTGGTGACTCGCTATGATCTTCTGGTGAATGCTCGACAACTTGGTGACTCGATGTAACTCATGAAGCTTGATAGAACGTCTTAGCAATAACAGAGACTCTTGGCAACATCGGTATGAAGGATATTAGGCATCAGTGAGACATTGTTAGTGTCTCACCGAGATGCCAACACAGTGTGAATTCTGTTGACCGAGTAAGACCTTCTGATGTGGTATCTCAGGAATGAATCGGAGCAGCTGAATGTGAATAGTTAGAAGATAGTTAGTTGTGATGGTTCTGTGAGGAAGTTCTATAGATAGAGTTCGACATGGATATACTTAGTGATTGCAGATTGTGATTGGTTGGTTCAATCAATAGTGGAGTGTGAAGAGTTTGAACTGTATCAGTGTATGAATTTGATTCTATAAAAACTGTAAATAGAAAAGGTTCCTATGCAATATTGTTAATGGTGAACACTGCTATAAACAGACACCAAAAAGATAAGTTTGTCAATTGTATGTAATTTCAATTACTGTAATACAAAGTGATTTCTCTTGGTGTGGTGGGTTTTTCTCCTGTAAGGGTTTTCCCACGTATATCTGGTGTTCTTGTGTGATTGTCAAAATTTGTTTCTATAATCTATTTCATAGTGCATCTTAACTTGACTATAATTGTAAATTTTTAAGTGTATCTGCATTCTTTCCTGAGATATTGATGTTAGGAGAATTGTTTTCCACATCTGATTTTCCTTACAAGTGGTATCAGAGCCTGGCCAGTTGTGTTATCCTTGGGGGTACATCAGGTTTTTTGAGTCAATTCTGTTCAGTGGCAGTCTTGTAGAGTTTGTTATTTCTAATTACAGATTAAGATGTCTAGTTCATCTGGGAAGATTGAAATAGAGAAATTCAATGGCAGTAACTTTGAGATATGGAAACTCAAGATGGAGGATCTCTTAGTAGATCAAGATCTTTGGATTGCTGTGTCTAGAACTAAACCTACAGGCATGAAGCAAGAAGAATGGGACCTTGCAGATAGAAAAACTAAGGGGCTAATTAGGCTCTGTTTAGGAGACTCAGTTCTTCTCAATGTGCATGAAGAGAAGACTGCCTCTTCCTTGTGGAAGAGACTGGCATCTATTTATCAGGGAAAATCTTTGGTGAATAAGTTGTTCTTGAGGAAGAAGCTCTACTCTTTTAGAATGCAGGAAGGAGGGTCTGTAGCTGATCATTTGAATGCATTTAACTTGCTTCTCACACAATTAACATCTGTTGGTGTAAAGATTGAAGAAGAATATCGTTGTATGCTTATGTTGTGTTCTTTGCCAGACTCTTGGGATCATCTATTAATGGCTATTGGGAGTACAACATCCAGTTTCAAGATGGAAGATGTTGTTGGTTCCTTGGTGTCAGAAGAAATGAGAAGGAAGTCTTCTGAGATGGCGAAGGAGGCTCTTGATGTCAGAGGAAGGTCAAAGGAGAAAGGCAAGAAGAAGGACAAGAAGTCCAAATCAAAATCAGAGGGGAGATCAAAGTCTCTGGGCAAGAAGTCCAAGGTGAAGTGTTGGAACTGTGGGCAACCTGGTCATGTCCGAAAGGATTGTAAAGAGGAGAAAAAGAAGAACAAGGGCTCTTTTGATAATGGTTCTTCTCATAGTGATGGAGATGCCTTTATTATAGCCTTGGCTACTCAAGCATCAGATGATGTCTCGCTGAATGATTCTAGAGCATCATTCCACATGACATTTCATAGAGAATGGTTCACAAAGTATGAAGAATATGATGGTGGAAAGGTGTACTTGGCGAGTGATTCAACTTTGGAAATTTTTGGCCATGGAAGAGTCAGAATCCTATTCCCTAATGGCAGAATAAAGGGGATCAATGATGTTATGCACATACCAGGTTTGGCTTGGAATCTACTTTCTGTCAGTAAGCTTAATGATATTGGAGTATAAGTTTTGTTCTTGGGAAGTGGCTAGAAGATGACTAGAGGTTCAATGGTACTGGCTAGAGGTGCTCGAATTGGTATCCTATACAAGATGGATGCACAAGCTATTCAATGTAACAATATCTCTTCAAAGTCACTGAAAGCTACTCATGGAGGTAAAAAGGGAAATATCCATAATTATGTAAACTCTACTGAAGTAACACTTCATGTAGAGAAGACTATGCTTTGGCATCATAGGTTAGGCCACATAGGAGAAAAAGGTTTAAAAACCTTGAAAAACAAAAACCTGGTTGAGGGGCTTGAAGATTGTAAATTTTTGAATTTGAATTTAGTGAACACTGTATATATGGAAAGCAGCACCGTGTTTCATTTTATGACAGTCCTCATAAATCTTCTGGTTTGTTAGATTATATTCATTCAGATGTGTTTGGTCCAGTGAATGTTCCTTCATTGTCTAAATCAAGATACTATGTGTCGTTCATTGATGATTATTCAAGGAGAGCATTTGTATATTTTTTAAAAAGTAAATCAGAAGTGTTCAGTCGATTTAAGGAGTTTAAAACTCTAGTTGAAAGTCAAAATGGTAGAAAAATAAAATGCTTAAGGACTGATAATGGCAGTGAATTCTATTCTGATGAATTGGAAAGATACTGTAAAGACCATGGAATCAAAAGACATAAGACTACACCTTACACTCCACAGCATAATGGAGTTGCAGAAAGGTTCAATAGGACAGTGATGGAGAGAGCACGAAGTATGTTTAGTAGTGCTGGTTTGGAAGAGAAGTTCTAGGCTGAAGCTATTGCTACTGAAAGTTACTTAATTAATTGATCTCCAAAATCTACTCTTGTTGAGAAGACACCTTTGGAAGTGTGGTCTGGTAAGAAGCCCTCTCTTAGACATATTAGAGTCTTTGGCTGTGAAACATATGCATATGTGCTAGATGTTAAAAGATCTAAGCTGGAGAACAAGGCTGTCAAATGTATTTTTATTGGCTATAGTGCTAACATTAAAGGATAAAAGCTTTGGAATCCTGTTACAGAGAAGGTTGTATATAGCAGGAGTGTAATCTTTCATGAGCTAAAACCTTCCACCTTGGATCTATAGTCAAAGAAAAAGTCAGAGAATAGTAAGGATGTAGCACCAATTCCTCCTACACTAGAGAAAGAGGAATTGAAGATTCAAAATGTACCTGAAACTGAGGAGAGCTCAAGTAGTTCTGAAAGTTCTGAAGAAGAAGAACCTCAGCCTCAGCCAGTGAGAAGGTCAACCCGAGAAAGGAAACAACCAGATAGGTATGGTTTCTCATTAATTGATTCTACTTGTGCCTATGCCTTGATTTCTAGCACTGATGAGCCTAGGACTATAAAGGAGGCATTTAAAATGTCTGATTCATATTCTTGGTTGGAAGCCATGAATGAAGAAATGGCGTCATTAGATAAAAATGAAACTTGGAGTTTGGTGCCCTTGCCCAAAGGTAGAAAACCTGTGGGCTGCAAATGGGTATTTAAGAAAAAATTGGTCTGGATGGCAGTGTAGAAAACTACAAGGAAAGACTGGTTGCAAAGGGTTATTCCCAGGTAGAGGGAATTGATTATGGGGAAATCTTTTCTCCTGTAGCAAATCTGACTTCCATTAGATTTCTATTATCACTTGTAGCAGCGTCTGAATTAGAGGTTGAACAGATGGATGTGAAGACAACATTTCTTCATGGTGATCTTGAAGAAGAAATCTATGTCCCAGCCTGAGCACTTTTTTAAGAGAGGTAAAGAAAAATTGGTATGCAAATTAAAGAAGTCTCTGTATGGGTTAAAGCAGTCACCTAGAATGTGGTACTAGAAATTTGATACTTATGTATTATCTTTAGGCTTTGTGAGAAAAATCTGATCACTGTGTATACTATAAAGCTGAAAGTGATCAAGTGCTTGTTATTGCTCTTTATGTTGATGATATGTTGTTCATAGGAAATAGCAAGCTAATGATTTTTGATCTTAAGTCTCAGTTGTCTGCTAAGTTTGAAATGAAGGATCTTGGTGCAGCAAGGTATATTCTGGGAATGGAGATAACTAGGGACAGGAAAAATAGAAAGCTTTGGCTCAGTAAGAGTAAGTATATAAGGACTATTCTAGAGAGATTTTGCATGAATGATTGCAAGTAGCTAGTTGTTCCAGTCTTGTAGGGAATGAAGCTATCTGTTGAGGACTATCCAAAATATCCTACTAAGATGGAGGACATGACTAGTGTACCCTATGCTAGTGCAGTTGGAAGTCTCATGTATGCAATGGTCTGTACAAGGCCAGACATTTCCCAAGTAGTTGGAGTACTTATTCGATTTATGGCTAATCCAGGAAGAACGCATTGGGATGCTGTGAAGAGAGTGTTTGGATATTTGAAGGGCATTTCAGATTTTGCATTTTATTACCATGGAAATTCGGTTGAATCACAGAGGACTCCCAGCATTTGTGGATATGTATATTTTGATTGGGCAGGGGACATTGATAGCAGGAGATCCACTAGTGGATACATTTTCATGATGAATGGTGGTGTAGTGAGTTGGATGAGCAAGCAGTAGGTTGTAGTCTCTTTTTCCACTATAGAGGCTGAATACATGGTAGCTACTCATGCATGTAAAGAAGTTGTATGGTTGAAAAGTTTGTGTTCTAACATTGGTTTTGATGAAGGGGAAATAACAATTTTATGTGATAGTCAGAGTGCCATTTGTTTGGAAAAGAACCCAACTTCCCATGCCAGAATGAAACATATTGATGTACAGTACCACTTTGTACAAGATATGGTTGATGATGGAAAGGTCGGTTTGGAAAATGTTGATACTCTGGAGAATGTTGCAGATGCATTGACGAAGCCAGTGAGCACAGACAAGTTCAGGTGGTGTGCCAGTTCAATGGGCCTTAGTGCTCATGATTTTTAGTAAGTATTATTTATGCTTTGGAGGTGTCTGTATGATCTTCATCAAGTGGGAGATTGTTGGAAATATGTGCCTCAAACAATACAGGATGAAACCTCTATTAGAGCCAAGTCGGTGCGACATCTTCATTGTCTGGCCGACTAGCAATTTTATTCATTCTGTTTTGAACAGGTCTTGCCAAAAGGTTAGACTTTGGTCTATCACTATGAGATAGTGTATTCGCTATGATCTCTTAGTGCTCGAGAGACCTCTGGCTGACAAGCCATTCAATCGTAAATCAGGGAGACTCATGGCGACTACAGGCTTCAGGATAACTGAGGGTTCTCGCTAAGAAGTCTCAGCGAAGTGTTAATCTCTTGCTGACAGTGTTTACTTTGAGGTCTTTGAGGTAACCCAATTGGCTCAGTGAGAAGTCACCGCGAAAGCGAATGTCATGCCGATAGTGTTTGGTCTATATTCATTAGGGAGACTTGGCTAAAGGTAATGCCATCGGTAAGAAGTCCTATCGATGTGGATATGACTCACCGATGAAGACTCAAGTGTTAGCCTTTGGTGTAACTCAAAGTGATCGGAGAAACCTCTTAACGACTAGAGAATGTCTTGCCGATAGCCTATGGCTATTGGAGTAACTTAATGATCTTGGGAAGAAGTCTCAGCGAAGGATGATAGTCTTGGTGAGTACTGACGGTTTCAATGAAACAAATGATCTCAGAGAAACCTCTTTGCGAAGGTGTTAAGTCTTGCCGACTAGTGATTGGAGCTTGGTATGACTTGCCTAGTTTGGCGTAATGTCTCAGCGAGTGTGTTTGGACTTGCCGATAGTTGTATGCATTCAGTGTAACTCAAGTTGCTCTATGAGACCTCTTAGCGATAGACAAAGTCTTGTTGACTATCCTGTGGAGCTCGATATGTCTTGTGTCTTTGGTATAACTTTGGTGACTCGCTATGATCTTCTGGCGAATGCGATAGGTCTGGGTGACTGCTTGGTGACTTGATGTTGTAAGTGTAGGAATGAGTTAAACAATCTAAACATGCTTCTACACCTCTAAATAGTACATTGCATCTAAGATTAAGAAATTTAAACTAATTTAAACTACAAATCTACAGAAATTTATCCTATTCCTCTCTAACTCTAAAGATTTCTTTAATCTACTTAGCTCTCAGATTTGTAAGCTAATTAAACTATTAAAATGACACTTAGAGAATGAGAAAATGAACTAATTCTATTCCTATGTGATTAAATATGCAAATTCTATTGTAATGGCAGCCATGACTGCAAAGGTTGGATGCTTGATTGCTGCTTGATGAATGCTGGATGAATGCTTGAATGCTTGATTGCTTGGATGCTTGGATGCTTGGAAAACCTGCAGAGTAAGATTTCACAAATTGAGATCCTTTTCCTGTAGCCAAAGAGCTGTATTTATAGCTTTCACGGCAGCACATTTGCACAGGGATACGGGATAAGGGGCTGTGATTCAATATGGAGAATTGAATGGCATGGGATGAGAAGATGGAGCTGATCATGGAGGATTGTTCCTCCCCATGAAAACACCAGGAAAGAAGAGAGGGAGGATTGATGGAAGAAGATTGAGAGGATTTCCTGCAGGTTTGTCCCCGAAGCTCTTCCCGTGAATGAAAGTTGAATTAATTAGATTTTAAAAAATCTAATTTTATTGGTGAGTAATAAAAGGAATATGATTTATGCATCAATTTAAATATTTTTGATTTATTTAAATTTAGCAAAGAGGAATAAATAATTTAATAAATCAAACTATAGGATTTGTTTATTAAATTAAAATAAAAGGAAAATGGTAATTAAATAAAAGATTTTAGGATATCTTTATTTAATTAAGAAGAAATGTGATGAGGTAATTAAATAACACAAATTATTTAAGTTGTGTATTTAATTTTAAGATAGAAGTATAAAAGAAGTAATAATGATAATAATTAAATAAAACAAAGTTTTTAATTTTGTTTATTTAATTAAGAGAGAAGTAATATAATGAAAATGATAATAATTAAATAAAACAAAGTTTTTTAATTTTGTTTATTTAATTAAGAGAGAAATAATATGATGAAATAGAAGAATTAATAATGAACTTAATATAAATAAATATTTCTATTTATTTATTAAGTAGATAAATTTTAAGATTAATTAATCAAATAAATCGTATTTAATTAATTAGATTCTCCAGACCATTTTTAGGTGTCTACAGATGTAACTCATGAAGCTCGATAGAATGTCTTAGCAATAACAGAGACTCTTGGCGACATCGGTATGAAGGATATGCGGCATCGGCGAGACACTGTTAGTGTCTCACCGAGATGCCAACACAGTACAAATTCTGTTGACTGAGTAAGACCTTTTGATGTGGCATCTCGTGGATGAATAGGAGGAGCCGAATCTGCACAGTTAGAAGACAGTCAGTTGCGATGGTTCTATGAGGAAGTTCTATAGACAGAGTTCGACATTGATATACTTGGTGATTGTAGATTATGATCGGTTGGTTCAATCAACAGTGGAGTGTGAAGAGTTCGAACTGTATCGATGTATGAATTCGATTATGTAAAGACTGTAAACAGAAAAGGTTCCTGTGCAATATTGTTAATGGTGAATGCTGCTATAAATAGACACCAGAAAGATAAGTTTGTCAATTGTATGTAATTTCAATTACTATAATACAAAGTGATTTATCTTGGTGTGGTGGGTTTTTCTCCCATAAGGGTTTTCCCACGTATATCTGGTGTTCTTGTGTGATTGTCAAAACTCTGTTTCTATAATCTGTTTCATAGTGCATCTTAACTTGACTGTAATTCTAAATTTTAAAGTGTATCTACATTCTTTCCTGAGATATTGATGTTAGGAGAATTGTTTTCCGCATATGATTTTCCTTACAAGTGGTATCAGAGCCTGGCCAGTTGTGTTATCCTTGGGGGTACATTGGGTTTTTTGAGTCAACTCTGTTCAGTGGGAGTCTTGTAGAGTTTGTTATTTCTAATTACAGATTAAGATGTCTAGTTCATCTGGAAAGATTGAAATAGAGAAATTCAATGGCAGTAACTTTGAGATATGGAAACTCAAGATGGAGGATCTCTTAGTAGATCGAGATCTTTGGATTGTTGTGTCTGGAACTAAACCTACAAGCATGAAGCAAGAAGAATGGGACCTTGCAGATAGAAAATCTAAGGGGCTGATAAGCCTCTATTTGGCAGACTCAGTTCTCCTCAATGTGCATGAAGAGAAGACTACCTCTTACTTGTGGAAGAGACTGGCATCTATTTATCAGGGGAAATCTTTGGTGAATAAGTTGTTCCTGAGGAAGAAGCTCTAGTATTTGAGAATGTAGGAAGGAGAGTCTGTAGCTGATCATTTGAATGCATTTAACATGCTGCTCGCACAATTAACATCTGTTGGTGTAAAGATTGAAGAAGAAGATCATTGTATGCTTCTATTGCATTCTTTACCAGACTCTTGGGATCATCTGGTGATGGCTATTGGGAGTACAACATCCAGTTTCAAGATGGAAGATGTTGGTTCCTTGGTGTCAGAAGAAATGAGAAGGAAGTCTTCTAAGATGGTGAAGGAGGCTCTTGCTGTCAAATGAAGGTCAAAGGAGAAATGCAAGAAGAAGGACAAGAAGTCCAAATCAAAATCAGAGGGGAGATCAAAGTCTCCGAGCAAGAAGTCCAAGGTGAAGTGCTGGAATTGTGGGCAACTTGGTCATGTTCGAAAGGATTGTAAAGAGGAGAAAAAGAAGAAGGGCTCTTCTGATAATGGTTCTTCTCATAGTGATGTAGACACCTTTATTGCAGCCTTGGCTACTCAGGCATCAAATGATGTCTAGCTGATTGATTCTAGAACATCATTCCACATGACATCTCAATGAGAATGGTTCACAAAGTATGAAGAATACGATGGTGGAAAGGTGTACTTGGCGAGTGATTCAACTTTGGAAATTTTTGGCCGTTGAAGAGTCAGTATCCAATTCCTTGATGGCAGAATAAAGGGGATCAATGATGTTATGCACATACCAGGTCTGGCTTGGAATCTACTTTTT
Source organism: Sequoia sempervirens (assembly GCA_007258455.2). Lineage (NCBI taxonomy): Eukaryota > Viridiplantae > Streptophyta > Pinopsida > Cupressales > Cupressaceae > Sequoia > Sequoia sempervirens. Next base: position 41,569 of record VDFB02145933.1, on the reverse strand, counting down.
GTCACTAAGCTTAATGATATCGGAGTACAAGTCTTGTTCTCGGGAAGTGGCTACAAGATGACTAGAGGTTCAATGGTGTTGGCTAGAGGTGCTCAAATTGGTACCCTATACAAGCTGGATGCACAAGTTGTTCAATGTAACAGTGTCTCTTCGAAGTCAATGAAAGCTGCTCATGGAGGTAAAGAGAGAAATATCCCTAATTATGTAAACTCTATAGAAGTAAAACTTCCTGCAGAGAAGACTGTTAGAAAACCAAGATCTGATTGCAAACCAAAATAGACCTTCCATAGAAGAGGAAAACGAAAAAGCAGAAGCTTTGCATAAAAACATGCAATTTGAGATATTCGAAAAGACAAATAATACAAGAGATAATTTTCTTTATAAAAGCAAAGATACCTAAACCTAATCTTATCTTGAGCAACAAGATAGCTTAAAAGATAAATATGAGAATAAATAAACCTAAGAATTAAATAATGCCTAAGTAAACTTATGCAAGCGTAATTAAATATTAATTACACTAACACCCCCCCATAAGTGCAAGTTAGGGAGAAGCAGATTATTATGCAAATATGAGTCCCAACAACAAGGCCTGATTAGGTACTCATGTACAAATGTAAAGAGAGAGAAAACCCAGTGGGAAAAACACCCCCTTCAGAGAGATGAACTGTTGCGAAGAAGCACTGGAAGAACTCTGATGAAGCAACACTAGAACCCCAAATCCGGCAAGAAAGGAAAGATAGTTCTGTTTGCAAAATACCAATCAGAATTACAAATGCAACAGCAGACCTGATGCCAAGGAACACTAGAAACTCACATACTAGATCAACTCTGGAATCTGTAAGCAATAGTAGATGAAGGATGAAAGGACCCATAATGATGATAAATCTGGAAGTTGTGTCTCTCAAAGCTGATGCTAAACTGAAACTAAAACTACCCATAGGATGAGTACCATCAATATTCTGGAACATTCACCATAAAAACATGGCCTTCAAATGGGAAATATCTAAACCAATGAGGATCAAGAACCATAAAATCCCACTATGAAGTGTGAACCAAAGCAAACCAAAGATGTATCCAACTAAGCAAGAAAGAAGGTAAAAGGAGACAATAGGAAACTAGAAAAACTCATGCAAGTTGTCACCAACATGAAATATGGATACAAGAACCCCCCTTATTGGAACTTTATATCAGGTCGTTATTACAATACCCAATGATTTCATAAGGAGATAATGCAAAACTACAGAAACATGAGAGAAAATGCAAACCTAGCACACAAAAAAAAATGAATGAATGCATAAAATAAGTTAAACATATTTTTTATATGACCTCATATCTGTATAGAGGCTGAAGCCAGCTTTCCAATGCCGTGAAAATTGCAAAAAATGGATAAGCTAGTGAAAAGATATGCATCCTGGAGTGAAAAAGGAAACATCTAACTTCTGAGGTTGAAAAAGGCATCAAAAATGGAAAAGCATAAAACCACACCTACACCATTGCATAGTGATTGGAAACAGATTTCTGGCGATATATTGTTTGCAAAAAAATGATGTCGTATGTGAAAGTTACACCCGATTTGGTGAAACTGGTCCAAAACTGCCCAATATGGCGCCTTGCAGCCCTCATGGGCTAAAAAAATTTGGCCCCTGCTCGCATGCAAGACCAAGGGTTGGTGGCTGGCTCTTTCATCGTAGCCCCCGGTCACCCACGTGATTGAGGCTGGGGGCTGGAAGCCTAGTGGGGGGCTCTGGGCTGAGCAACCGGTCGCCCATATGGCCCTGGTGGAGCCTACGAGGGCTAGAAACCTGGAGCGGTGGTGCAAAAAGGGGGAGCCACTAGTGGCGGTGGCTCCCGTGTGGTCTGCCAGTGGCTGCCTAGTGGAGGAGTGGCAGTGATGGGAAAATGAACTAGCTGCACAAAACCAAGGCAATTTTTTTTATTTTTTTATCTTTATTTTTATTTTTTTTTATATTTGTGCCTCAAAAACTGAGTTGAGGGGCCATAAAGCCCCTGGGCAAAAAAAATTTGCTTCTCTGGATGACTGTGTCCAAATCAGACAAATTTTATATGAAAATGGGGGTTTTTGGGTGCTGTGAATCCAACGGCGAGGTCTGTTTGGGCCCAAAGTGCTCCAAAAATCAAGCAACCCCCAGATCTATTAGATAAATCACCGAGCTGAAAACCCTCGCAGATCTAGCAAACAGTGATGAAAATCAATGAGATAAAAGTCATTTCTAAATTTTTTTGGTGCTTTGAATCCAACGGAAAACCTTGATCTGATCCAAGATGCTTCAGAATGATGCTCAAGGATTGAAACCCTCGAGGGACTCTGAACGAGCTCTGCAACGAAATCCTCCAAAAATATGAGAAGGGGCTGTGAATTGAGGCTCTGATACCATGTTAGAAAACCAAGATCTGATTGCAAACCAAAATAGACCTTCCACAGAAGAGGAAAACGAAAAAGTAGAAGCTTTGCATAAAAATATGCAATTTGATATATTCGAAAAGACAAATAATACAAGAGATAATTTGCTTTATAAAAGCAAAGATACCTAAACCTAATCTTATCTTGACCAACAAGATAGCTCAAAAGATAAATATGAGAATAAATAAACCTAAGAATTAAATAATGCCTAAGTAAACTTATGCAAGTGTAATTAAATATTAATTACACTAACAAAGACTATGCTTTGGCATCATAGGTTAGGCCACATAGGAGAAAAAGGTTTAAAAACCTTGAAGAACAAAAACCTGGTTGAGGGGCTTGAAGATTGTAATTTTTGAATTTGAATTCTGTGAACACTGTATATATGGAAAGCAACACCATGTTTCATTTTATGACAGTCCTCATAAATCTTTTGGTTTGTTAGATTATATTTATTTAGATGTGTTTCATCCAGTGAATGTTCCTTCATTGTCTAAATCAAGATACTATGTGTCATTCATTGATGCTTATTCAAGGAGAGCATTTGTATATTTTTTGAAAAGTAAATCAGAAGTGTTCAGTTGATTTAAGGAGTTTAAAAATCTTGTTGAAAATCAGACTGGTAGAAAAATAAAATGCTTAAGGACTGATAATGGCAGTGAATTATGTTCTAATGAATTTGTACGATACAGTAAAGACCATGGAATCGGAAGACATAAGACTACACCTTACACTCCACAGCAGAATGGAGTTGCAGAAAGGTTCAATAGGACAGTGATGGAGAGAGCACGAAGTATGCTTAGTAGTGCTAGTTTGGAAGAGAAGGTCTAGGCTGAAGCTACTGCTACTGCATGTTACTTAATTAATCGATCTCCAAACTCTGCTCTTGTTGAGAAGACACCTTTGGAAGCGTGGTTTGGTAAGAAGCCCTCTCTTAGACATATTAGAGTCTTTGGCTGTGAAGCATATGCATATGTGCCAAATGTGAAAAGATCTAAGCTGGAGAACAAGGCTGTCAAATGTATTTTTATTGGCTATAGTGCTAACATTAAAGGATACAAGCTTTGGAATCTTGTTACATAGAAGGTTGTATACAGCAAGATTGTAATCTTTCATGAGCTAAAACCTTCCACCTTGGATCTATAGTCGGAGACAAAGTCAGAGAACAGTAAGGATGTAGTAGCAATTCCTCCTACACTAGAGAAAGAGGAATTGAAGATTCAAAATGTACCTAAAACTGAGGAGAGCTCAAGCAGTTCTGAAAGTTCTGAAGAAGAAGAACCTCAGCCTCAGCCAGTGAGGAGGTCAACTCGAGAAAGGAAACAACCAGATACGTATGGTTTCTCATTAATTGATTCTACTTGTGCCTAGGACTATAAAGGAGGCATTTAAAATGTCTGATTCATATTCTTGGTTGGAAGCCATGAATGAAGAAATGGCGTCATTAGATAAAAATGAAACTTGGAGTTTGGTGCCCTTGCCCAAAGTTAGAAAACCTATGGGCTGCAAATGGGTATTTAAGAAAAAGATTGGTCTGGATGGTAGTGTAGAAAACTACAAGGCAAGATTGGTTGCAAAGGGTTATTCCCAGGTAGAGGGAATTGATTATGGGGAAATCTTTTCTCCTGTACCAAAGCTAACTTCCATTAGATTTCTATTGTCACTTGCAGCAGCGTATGACTTAGAGGTTGAACAGATGGATGTGAAGACAACATTTCTTCATGGTGATCTTGAAGAAGAAATCTATATGTCCCAGCCTAAGCACTTTGTTAAGAAAGGTAAAGAAAAATTGGTATGCAAATTTAAGAAGTCTTTGTATGGGTTAAAGCAGTCACCTAGAATGTGGTACCAAAGATTTGATACTTATGTATTATCTTTAGACTTTGTGAGATCAAAATCTGATCACTATGTATACTATAAAGTTGAAAGTGATCAAGTGCTTGTTATTGCTCTTTATGTAGATAATATGTTGTTCATAGGAAATAGCAAGCTAATGATTTCTGATCTTAAGTCTCAATTGTCTGCTAAGTTTGAAATGAAAGATCTTGGTACAGCAAGGTATATTCTGAGGATGGAGATAACCAGGGACAGGAAAAATAGAAAGTTTTGGCTTAGTCAGAGTAAGTATATAAGGACTGTTCTAGAGAGATTTTGCATGAACGATTGGAAGCAGCTAGTTGTTCTAGTCTTGCAGGGAATGAAGAAGCTATCTGTTGAGGACTATCCAAAATCTCCTACTGAGATGGAGGACATGACTAGTGTACCCTATGCTAGTGCAGTTGGCAGTGTCATGTATGCAATGGTCTATACAAGGCCAGACATTGCCCAAGCAGTGGGAGTACTTAGTCGATTATGGCTAATCCAGGAAGAACGCATTGGGATGTTGTGAAGAGAGTGTTTAGATATTTGAAGGGCACTTCAGATTTTGCATTGTGTTACCGTGGGAATTCAGTTGAATCACAGAGGACTCTTAGCATTCGTGGATATGTAGATTCTGAATGGGCAGGGGACATTGATAGAAGGAGATCCACCAGTGGATACATTTTCATGATGAATGGTGGTGCAGTGAGTTGGATGAGCAAGCGGTAGGCTATAGTCGCTTTGTCCACTACAAAGGCTGAATACATGGCAGCTACTCATGCTTGTAAAGAAGTTGTATGGTTGAAATGTTTGTGTTCTAACATTGGTTTTGATGAAGGGGAAATAACAATTTTATGTGATAGTTACAGTGCCATTTGTCTGGCAAAGAACCCAACTTTCCAAGCTAGAACAAAACATATTGATGTACAGTACCACTTTGTACGAGATATGGTTGAGGATGGAAAGGTTAGTTTGGGAAAAGTTGATACTCTAGAGAATGGTGTAGATGCATTGACG
>VDFB02145933.1:0-36170 GCA_007258455.2 Sequoia sempervirens | reverse complement strand
ATTTATTAAAATATAATATATAATATATATTATATATTGAAATATCTTATATATTGATATATGATATATATTATATAACATATGACATTCTAATACCACTAGAAGTGACGAATATTCATCTATAACAGATATCTATTATAGACAGATATCCGTTTTATAATGAATATCTGTTTTGTAAGTTATATAAAAAAAGGACCGTTTTGAGTATTTCAATGGTCCCTACATTCTTCTTGTCACAAAAATCTCATGATTTCTATCTGCATATGATGAAATTCAGCTTTTCAAAGATTCTCTTACACTTTTTGTAGAATTTCAATCATTTGTGTGTGTTTTTTTGTTTGTGCAATGGGGAGTAGCAGTCTGCGTAAGAGAAAAGGTAAAAAGAAACTTACAGTAGAACAAATTGAAGTATATAGAGGGAAAGATAAAGAAATTCATAGGAAAAGAAGACAAGGTATGCAAAATATTCAAATTTCAGCTTCTTCCAAACCATTGAATGTTAATTCAAGTGAAGATGAAATGGGACTTGAAAATATTGAACATCATATTCAAATTGAAAATGAAAACATTTAAATTGAAAATGTGCAAATTGAAAATAAAAATGTGAACAACATTGAGAATGAAAATGTTGTTGAAACTGATATTCAAAATGAAGTTGTTTTTGAAAATGTTGAAAATGAAAATGTGGTTGAAAATGAAATTGTTTTTGACAATGAAAATGTTGTTGAAAATGAAATTGTAATTGATAATGTTGAAAATGAACCTTATCCAACACCTAATTACAAAAGAACCCCTAAATTGTTGGTTGAAATAGAGAACATAATTGATAATCTTGAAGGGAAAAGGTCACAATGAACAGTTCATTTGTGGGATACAAAATTGTTCAATGAATTCTTTTCCAATAAGGCATTAACCAAACAATTCCAAATTTTTTTGCAATTACTTAAGATTTACAAAATAAGACCATTATTAAAAAATTGAAGATTCGTCTCACAAAAAAAATAGAAAAAAATAGTCTTATTGTAAAAATTATTTTTAATGCTCTAACCTCTATTGGAAAGACTAGCAAGGAAAAAGATAAAAGGGCTGCTCGAAAAGTGATCACAACCTCACTAGTAAGCCATCATTTGAAAAATACTCATTTAATGAGACAAACTTGTATTGATTTTAACTTAAATCATAAAACATTGAATAGAGCACTATCAAGAAGAGGAAGACTTGATAGTGCTCTACAAAATAATACCTGGGTTGTTAGTGGGAGGCTTCCACGTGTTGATAAAAAGCTAACTAACAATGTAAAGATGAAAATTGAGCAATATTGGAATTTTCACTCTAGAGTATCATCGAACATAAAGGATGTTTTAAAGTTATGAATTGGCAATAGAGATCGTACACAATATCCTAAACATTATTTGGAATGTAGCAAAATAATTTTGTACAAACAATTTTGTCAAGAACATCCACATTTTAAAATCTCGCAAATGGCTTTTGAGTCTTGCAAACCATTTTATTGTGTTCCTATTAAGGTTTGTAATACATGTTTTTGAAAATACCATGTTGAGTTTTCAATGTATCATGAATTGTTATGCCATATATGTTCTACTATGCATACTGATGAAATGTTGCAGGAGTGTCATGCAGTACGACTTCCCAAGTCATCCACAAAGTTGTTAGATTCATTTTTATGCATTAGAGGTGATGGTTGCTTATTTTATAAAAAATATTGTATTAATGGAACGTGTTTGTAATGTGGTGGTTTATCGAAGTTTGTAACATGCTTTCATGAGGCCAGCGATCTTGATTTTGGTAACAAAATTGTTGAGAAAAAAAAAATGAGACAGTGAAATACACATTGAAGAGTGGAGGTGAGGGTTCTAGATGTGAGTTGGTTGCAAGAGAGGTAAGCATTGCTGATTTTATTTTATATTTTAAGAAAAATATTTTCTATAAGTATGCAAGGCATAGCCACAGGTCGCAGTGGTTGGATCGACAATTTAGGATGTGTAAGGACTCTTTCCCCATTAGAACTATTGTATATGTAGTTGATTTTTCTAAAAATTACACATTGCATCCACAAAATAAAGTTCAATCACAATATTATAATTCTGTTCAAATTTCTATTTTTGTCCACATAACATATAGGCATGCCCCTACTAGTACAGAAGAGGACAAGAAGATAATCAGGGAGTACCATTTTTACATGAGTGATGATAGATCTCATTCATTTGAGTTTGTACAACATTGTTTTGAATTTTTTTTTGTGTTCTTGTAGGAAAAAGGAATTGTAATGGGTCAACATTTGATTTGGTCAAATAACTGCACAGCGCAATTCAAGAATGCTCGCATGTTTTATTGGTTGAGCAGGATGCATATAGAGAGGGGTGTACCACATATTTGGATTTTTTTTGAAGCTAGGCATGGAAAAGGTGAGCATGATGGTGTAGGTGCATGTGTGAAGAGTGCTTTGGTTAAGGAACAAATGAATATTAGAGGTGGTGCAACATTCAGTGATGCATGTTCTATTATGGATTGATGTACTTATGCACTATCACGAGGAGGGACACTTGATTCACAAGTCAGTAGGTTCTTTTGTTTGGTTGAGGAGGGCAAAGTGGGAGGAAAAATGGAATGTCAAACAATTAGAGATTCTTAAAAGATGCATTTAGTTCAAAGCTCAAATGTGAGTGCATGGACCATATGGACATGAGAGATGGCTTGTTATTGTCAAAATTGTATTTAGTGTAATCGGGATTAGTGCGAGTCAAGTGAATGGGTTGATACATGGATTCCACAGTAACTAACCCCTTTATCTATAGTACAATCCTCATTACAAGATGTAATGGAAAGTTCACTTGACTACGATCATCTTTTAGATCTTGTACAACTAGGACATGACTATGCATTTGTAGCATCACTGGGGAATGAGGAGGGATCAGACTATTGGTTGGAACGATGTGTATAAGGAAAGAAAAAGCTAACACAGTTGATGATAGATGATGATGGCTTCATGTATCCTACAGGTTCAGTTTTTTTTTTTATGAATTTGGTTGCATTACCATTTCACCATCATTTAGGTTGTTTACAATAATATAAATTTTTTATTCTACGCATATTTAGATGTTGATAAAAAATTTATGATCACACAGGTCCAGTTATTGTTTCCGGAACTTGGTTGCGAACATATATGATTAGAAAGAGTGGCATACCTGCATTTAAAGACTATGAGAAACACAAAACCATTATGATGTATTCACACCTTTTTATAGCAAAAAATGTTGAGTTATTGAGACATCATGCTAGACCAAAAAAAAAAAAACTATGGACAATTAGTAGTGTTGATCATGAAGCATTACTGGAAACTCTGAAGGTAAGAGATGACCCTGCAAGGACACTTGAGTAGAAGATCATTTGTTGTATGGGACAGATATGATATTATTCATCACATTTTGACATTGTTTATCTAGTAAGGTTCATTATTTAGGTTGTTTAGAATAATATAGATTGGTTATTCTAAGCATCTTTTATAGTTTGCATCACCAATTCATCATCATTCATGTTGTTTAGAATAATATAGATTTGTTAGTCTAAGTATATTTTCTATTGTGACGATAGAGATATCTCATTTGGAGTATATTGCGATGATCCTAACATAATAAATCATGGACCTACTGCAACAATAGCCAACTCTGATCGTTTGGGAGAGGTATACGACGTATTAGAATAGTATATCTAGATTGGTTATTCTAAGCATCTTTTATAGTTTACATTACCATTTCATCATCATTTAAGATGTTTAGAATAATATAGATTTGTTATTCTAAGCATATTTTCTATTGTGACAAAATATATTTCTCATTCGAAGTATATTGTGATGTTCCTAGCATGATAGATCATGGACTTGTTGCAACAATAGCTAGCTTTGATCCTTTGGGAGAGGTATGCAAGAGATTAGAATAATATAGATTGGTTATTCTAAAAATATTTTATACTTTGCATTACCATTTGATCATCAATTAGGTCATTTAGAATAATATAGATTTGTTATTCTAAGCATCTTTTCTATTATACGTAGTTTGACTGTTACCTTAATGGTTTGTATAGGTGCTTCACTCTAGAACATCAACATGCCACTCTTGTGGAAGAGTGTTCCAAACGTAAAGGAAATGCAAGCTCTGATTCCTTCACCTACTGGGAAATGACTATGTATTAGGGTCATTTGTAGAGGATCCCAACAAAATCCCATGGCCTCCTACAGAGAGTCTGTAAGCATCATGGTTTCTGAGAAATAAAGATTCAAAGATTACTGCCTTTTAGCACTTTGGACTCTTAAGAGAAATTGTTGGTCCAATGTAGCTCGAAGTGATTCGGCATATTTGGGTGAAAAAGAGGACCATCCCTAGCATAAACATACCCATCTAGATGTGTTGGAATAGTTTGTTTGGTCCTACAAGTTGCAGAACAAAAGTTGGACCACTTTGCAAATTTACACTACTTGCATCTAACAACTTTTTTCCTCAAGTGAAAACTGGTCATCGTGGGAAAACACCTCTGGGATAGAAAAATCCAAGAGAGGCTATTGTAGAGGGTCCCAACATGATCCCATAGCCTCAAAAAAAGATTATGTAGGTGCAATGGTTTCTGAGAAATAGCCCTTCAAAGATTGTTGCCTTTTAACACTTTTAACTCTTAAGGGAAATCGTCGGTCCAATGCAGCTTGGAGAGATTCAGAGTATTTGGGTGCAAAAGAGGACTATCCCTAGCATAAATGTACCCATCCAGATGTGTTGGAGCAGTCCATTTGGTCCTACAAGTTGTAGAATGAAAGTTGTACCACTTTGCAACTTTACACTGCTTGCATCTGACAACTTTTTCCTCAACTAAAAACTAGTTACTACGGGAAAATGCCTCCAAGATAGAAAAATCCGAGAGAGGTTATTGTAGAGGGTCCCAACATAATCCCATAGCCATAGATATAGAGTTTATAGGCATCATGGTTTCTGAGAAATAGGCCTTCAAATATTGCTGCCTTTTGGCACTTTAGACTCTTAAGGGAAATCGCCGGTCCAATGTAGCTTAGAGAGATTTTTAGTATTTGGGTGCAAAAGAGGACTATACCTAGTGTAAAACTACCCATACGGACGTGTTGGAATAGTTTGTTTGGTCCTACGAGTTGCAGAATGAAAGTTACACCACTTTGCAACTTTACATTGCTTGCATTTGACAACTTTTTCCTCAACTGAAAATTGGTCACCATGGGAAAATGCCTCTAAGATAGCAAAAACTGAGAGGTTATTGTAGAGGATTCCAACACAATCCTATAGCCTCAGATGGAGAGTCTGTAGGAATCACAATTTCTGAGAAATAGCCCTACAAAGATTGTTGTCTTTTAGCATTTTGGACTCTTAAGGGAAATCGCCGGTCCAATGTAGCTCAAAGAGATTCAAAGTATTTGGGGGCAAAAAAGGACCATCCCTAGTGTAAACATACCCATTTAGACATGTTGGAACATTTCATTTGGTCCTATGAGTTGCAAAACGAAAGTTGCACCACTTTGCAACTTTACACTTCTTGCATCTAACAACTTTTTCCTCAAGTAAAAATTGGTCACCACGGGAAAATTCCTCAAAGATAGAAAAATCTAAGAGAGATTATTGTAGAGGGTCCCAACACAATCCCATAGCCTTAGATAGAGAGTCTATAGGCGTCACGGTTTCTGAGACATAGCCCTTCAAAGATTTCTATCTTTTAGCATTTTGGACTCTTAAGGGAAATCACCAGTCCAATGTAGCTCAAAGTGATTCAATGTATTTGGGTGCAAAAGAAGACCACCCCTAGTGTAAAAATACCCATTTGGATGTGTTGGAATAGTCTATTTGGTCCTACGAGTTGCAGAACAAAAGTTGCACCACTTTGCAACTTTACACTGCTTGTCAAAATTGCAACTTATTGTCAAATGATGGAAGTTCAAGAGTCATCTTGTTGTAGTTTATTGGAAAACAACTGAATTTTTTTTTCTCATGGCCCAATTAGGTAGGAATTAGATGTTAGAAGTGCTTGCGAGAGTAGGGGAGATAAATCGAGGTTTGGGTATGATGCCCTAGATGCGAAAAGTGTGGTTTTTGAGTGAAATTGGGATGTTTAAGGGTGTTAGTGATTGAAATCTGTTGGGGCAGAAATTTCTAAAGGTGTATTAAGTATATACAGATTTCTATAAATGGGATTGAGGTGTTGTTTGAGTGAGATAAGTGTGGAAATGCATACTTTCAATTAACCCCCTTATAATCTAAGAAAAATGAGGGTTACATGATTGAGTGACTTAGATGGCATTTACAAGGATGATATTTGTGGAATTTGGATGTTTATAGCCTGGTGAGATACTATCCAAAGGAATCTTGGAGGGGAAATAGTTTTAAAGATGAGTTTTTTTGCAAATTTTGGCTAATTGGACCCCTGTTTGGTGTAATAGTTCAATTTCAATGGGGTTGTTCCAAAACAAGCACATTAGGTTTTGAGATATGTTAAATAAAAGGGTAATGGGTGTGTTTCACAACCTTTTTTTTGTGGATTTGAGTTGATTTTGTGAGGATATTTATTCTTACTAAGATGATTTTATAACTTTTTTTATTATGCTTCAGTGAACATTAAGTGACATTGATTTTTATCCATATGATTATATTACTTTCAAATGAACAATGTAACATGAAATGCATTTCATTAAGTCGTATCCACTTTTTATTTTTGTTAACTTCTTTTGAAATAAAAATTAGTTGTACACTTCATTACACAAGTTTAAAAAATAAAATAATGTCAAATGTAAATTCATTCAACAGAGCTTGAAATCATGGGTATTCTAAAAATGAGTGTTTGATAAAAATGTATTGGTAGACATGTATGAAAAATGTGGTACAATAGAAAAGGAAATTCATTGTTTAAAAAATTTCCTCAAAGAAATAGATGGATTACCAATTGTAAGTTCTATTAAAATGTTATTTCATTAATCTATAACATACATTATCAATCATAAGTTTAATCAATTCTAAGATAATTATACATTCCATCTTGAAAATTAAAAGTAGAAAGACATGCACACAAGAAACAAATTAGATCGAATACCAATTCTTATATATCAAACTGTAGAATATTTGTGTTTGTGCATATACAAATTTGGCATATTCCTACTTAGAACAAGTTTTACAAGTTTTACAAATTCTGGCATATATGCCATCTCAAGATCTATCAAACCCTAAGTACATGTCAATCTATATCATATCCTAATCTTGTGTTGGACCACCAAAATCAAGCCTCCTCAAAGAAGTTAGATGCTCTGCAGTTTCCTACACGATAACATTTCAAACCACAAATTAGATTATGTGAATGGTTGACAAGATAGACTAGTAAATAGAAACTTATATACCATCCTTTATAAATTACAAATTTAACATCAAAATCAGTATACATGTATACTATATTATATCAATAATGCAATTCTTATTTACCTCTAATCTTTTTTTTTTTTTTCTGCAAGACGTTCTACATATGATTATCCCCTAGGACGATTAGGAGTCCTATAAAGTAATGGTCTCTCACTCGTCACAATGCTGGGTCGAACTAAGGATATAGTTGATAAAATAAAAATGATAAAAATTAAAATATAATTGTTGACAAATAATCATATCTACTAATCACATATCTACTCCTATCTAAACGTAAATGATCTGCAATATAAAATAAACACATACCTACTGTGATCCTATGACACTATATGGGCTCATAGTGGATGGAACGGCTAAGATGCTTTCTTGTATAAAAAATGACAAGAATGTAAATGCACATGCACATATAATTATAATGTCGACAATAAAAAAGATGTATACCTGTTGTGCAACTTCATCCAATGGGTCATACTCGGTCAACAAGGTTGTATATGAACTAGATTGCTGCATAAAAAGACAAGATTACATTAGCCTATCAATATATGTAGTATATTTATTTAAACATATTAGATTTCAAAGATTAACATCTAAAATAATGTTTTAAATTATTTACCATGTACTGATTGTCTAAGTCAAATGAAATGGCAATATGCTTAGCCTGTTGCATTTTCGACAACTACTCCTTTGTCAACAACTATTAAAGATTCCAACACATAAACATATATTAGTACAAATATCCTTCATAAATATGAAATAATTTACATAAAACACACTATGAAATTTCTTTAAGACTTACCGGTCCTCCCATATCATCCCTGGCAGTTGATGTCTCTCCTGCAAATGCTCCACTCTATTCTCTATCAACTCCTACATTTGGCATATCATGAACCTCGAAGTCGAATGTGTCTATGGGAACCTCAGTGGACCGTCGAAGAGGACTAAAACATAAATTGTTACAAGTCATGCAACGATGAGGCACAAAAATATGTCCCAAAGAGGATGGTGTACTAGTCAGAGTTGATGGCTATGTACCAGTGGGAGCTATTGTAGCAGGTGCACCACCATCATGCTGGGATGTATTAGGTGTAGCATCACTGTGATGGGATGCACCGTCAAATGGCTATGCAACATGATGGCTTTGCCTCACCAAATGATCACTCAACGAATGTAATGCATAAATGCTCACAGTCCTTGCATCCTCAACAATCTATGGGTAACGTAGTGGAGTCAAAGTAGCAATAGGTGGAGAAGGATGAACTGGGGTGACTCGGCGTGCCCTAGGTCTATCCTATGGCATCCCTCTACCAACACCCTAAAAATATCCCATGTCAAAGTAATTGATATGTTTCCCTAGCACAAACTTAGCATATAATTTTCAAAGAAAATATTGAGGGAGATCAAGGTTGTTGTTGGGTGGTTTATCGAAAACCATCCACCAACGTCTCCAAAAATTATCTAATATTCCTCTATGGGTGCACCATTTAATTGAAAATTTTGGTTTTCGCACATTAACAAGATGTCTATTTCTCTAATCTATGAATAATTGGGATAATTAGCCCTTTTCAATATCAAGAGCCTTCACCTAATCATACGATAACCCATCAGCATAAAATTGTCTTTGTTGCTCTTGCCATTGTGCAAATCTATTATGCTAAATTGCCAAAGTTTGAACATTTACAATGATTGTTTCCAAAGTGTTTTTCATATCTGATAGTTCATCGAGTGTTTCATAGATTTAACATACTTTTCTTAATTGATCTAAATTCCTATGAATAGACTAGTGTATTGTTGGCACATTTTCATTCAAAAAAAATGGTTGCGGTGGAGGATTTGGAGGGTATTCATTTTCTCCAAGATTAAGGTTTTCATTTTGTGTGGGAGGTTTTTCATTTTGTGCAAGGTTAGGATTTTCATTTTGATCCATTTTTAACTTGTTAATTGATAAAAAAATTTAAAATTAACAATGGTTTTAATCTAATAAAAAATCTATCAAATATACCCTATTTTTTACTAAAATTCAAAAAAAAAGCAAAATGAATATAAATTGTATAAAAATTGAAAAAATCAAACATACCTTACAAATTTGGTTTTATCTCCCCCAAACGGATATCCGAGTCACTCTCCTAAAACCCACGTGCATGCCCTGGTAAAAAAATAGCTCTCATGTTTTTCTAGTTTGTATATAATACATGAAACAAATATCTATTATAAATGGATATATGTTTCCTTATTTACAACTTTTTAAATAAATGGTCAGGTCCATGACCTGACCATAGTTTTTTTTTTAAAATATCGATTATTTAATATAAAATATATTATATTATAATATAAAATATATTATATTATAATATAATATATATTATATATTCTAATATATATATATATATAATATTATATTATATTATAATAGAATATATATTATATATAATATAATATTATCATATAATATGACCTCTCAGGGTTTTTTTAATTATAACACAAATAACAGATATCCATTTTTTATTTACAAACTTTTTCATAAAATGGTCGGGTCTGAGATCCAAGAATATTTAACTGCACCTATTTTTTCTAAAATATTTAATATTTAATATAATATAATATATATTATAATATAATGTAATATATACTAATTTTAATATAATACATATATTATATATAATATATATTATATTATATAATATAATATAATATCAATATAATATCAATATAATATAATATTATATAATATGACCTCTTGGGTTTTGTTTTTTAATTATAACACAAATAACGAATATCCATTCGTAACAGATATTCGTTTTGGTTCAGTATTACCAAACCAAAATGAATATTGTAAGTTTTGGCCTGCAAAAATTCAAAGGCATGAATTTCGCATTTTTGGATGTGTTAAAAATGTCTTTTTTTCACATTGCCACTTTTTGGACCCCCATGATCTTGCACAGACCCTTGTTTCAAGCCTAGTAACTAAACATTGAGTGTGTATTCAAGAATCTAGTCTGATTCTTTTGATTTCCATAGGTATAACACAAAAGAAGACAATTCAAGCACTTTTCTATTCTCAAAGGGTCACTTTAAATATCACAACCCACATCTTAAAATCATGTCAGCTCACACAACCCTGTCACCCGCTAGAGGGTGCCCGTGATTTTTCATTTCTTGGGTCTTAACCAAAGTCTAATCCTCTGCTTTTGGATAGAAATCCCTGATGGTTATATGTGAGTGTCTTGGGGGCAGATTCTTCCCTCCCCTTGCACTATGATATAGAAAGTGTTCGGAAACTGATTCTGTTGGCTTCTATACTATGGTTCATAGAAAGGGTTTCCATTCAGTGAGACAGATGATAAACTCCCTCAGGAGACCTCCCAACCTTTAGAATAAAGTATTTGGGGATGGTTATCATTGTGCACTACTGTTGAATTGTAGACTTTCCCTGAATTCGCTTTTGATTTTAGTGGGTTGGAAAACCTGGCTTTGGTTGTTCCCACTATGGCAGGCCTTCTAAAGGTTTTAACAAAGCATAAAATCTTGATTCTAGCATTCTGGTCACCCAGTTAAGGGGAGATCATAGGCCTATCACTCAAGCATGAAAGACAAGGGTGTTATTTAACCTTTTAATTAAACTAGGTTCCTAATTTAATCAAAAGAAAGCAATAAATAACTCCAACCCCTTGCATAAATCATCAGTAGTTGCATAAATTTTTCTTTGACTAGCATATCATCCACCTACAAGCAAAAAACAATAATTAGTTCTCAGAATTTTTAAGATTTTGCAATTTTAAATAGATGCACTAAAACAGTCATCCAATACACTAAAAGATCACTCAAATGCACTAAAAGACCTATTCAATGTGTAGTGTCCCTCTAGTTGTGACACTATGTCTTAATATTTTGATTCAGTTAGATGGATATATGCTTTAGTTGCTTATGATACTATGTTGTTTTCTTTCAGTTATGGCTCTGACATTATGTTGTTTTTATACTCTGTGGATGATACATTTGACATCCTGGTCATCTGGTTGTGTTTGTGTGATGATATTGAAATAGACACGTGTGTGATATGGTTTATGTTGTTTATGAGATTTTATGAGGTTATTATGATAAAATGGTTGTTTATGATATATGATGCTCATCAGTTTTGGTGAAGAAGACAATGTAGCACTACTCACTCGTGAGTACCCTACTACGCTGCAACTCTTCTTCATGATGTGTTTGTTGATATATGTTTATATGTTTAATAGTGATGTTTTATGCAGATACAGGTACAGGGTATAGGCTCCACCTACTTGTTAGGTCTGAGCATACCCTAATCCATTGAAATTATGTTGATTCAGAGATAGTGTCAGGTCCTCATTTAAGCCATCATTCTTCATTGAACAAGTATCTTTTTGTCACCTATTGTTTTGTGTAGTCTATTTTTGCTGTGCCATTCTTGTCTGTATTGTTTTGTTTGGGAATTCAATAATTTAATTAAATGGCTTATTTGTTAATATATTTGATTAAATGTAATTTTGTTTAAATATTAGATTAAATGTCTATGAGTCAGGTTTGATTTATTAAAATAAATTAAACAAGTTATTTATTTAAAAGTGAATGTTATTTTGAAAAAGGTAGTTATTTAAATGTAATTGTAGAATTAATTGTGCAAATTGGATTCTTGTGAAAAGTTGATATTTTAAAAGAGTTTGTTTTCAATAAGTGATAAATATTTAAAAAACTTGTTTATGAGTTGAAGGCTAATATCTTAGATATTTAATGATTATAACTGATTGATCAATTTTCGAATGCATGACTACAATAAGTTGAGTTTTGCAACTTGAGGTAATTAAATGCATTAAAAAGCTTTTGGGGGTTGTAATTTCTTTGACGACAATGTTTTGGAAGAATTTTCATGGTAGTAGCTTTTAGGAAATTTTTGCACTGCAGTTGTTCTAGAAAAGCTTTCATCTTAGTTTTGATTGCAAACCTATTATTGAGCTATTTTGTTTTGGATCTCATTATCAAATAGCCAGTGTTTAAAACAGGATTGACAGAAGCTTTAGATTTCATTTTCAACTCAGCTTTCAAGTCTTTAAAATAGGTTCCATTCTTGTTTTGCAATATTTTTATTTGCATTTTCTGAAAAGATTGCTTGAAAGTTATCTATTTGATAATGACATTTCTTGTTGAAGGAAAAGATTGAATTCATTAAACATGCACATGCAATAGAGAAAGAATTAGAACAATATTTCAAATTTAAATAAAAATGAAGCAAAACAAAGATACATAAAATCTTAGAAAATATTCTTCAAGAAATTAGAAATTGGAAATTATAGTTTGGTAATTCTAGCTTTCGAGCCACATTATTGTCGAATCCATAGAGACTAGGTAATATTCTATATTTTTAATGATTCTCCTGAAAACCCAAAAGATAGTGAGGCAAGAACGTTTCCCCCTATTATGCTTTTGAATTTTTTATAGATTGTCGGTCTTCTTCTATTCTTATATCCTCATTTAGAAATCTATTCCCCTAAACTCTCCTCCCATTATTGTATTTTGAAAGCCTGATGTTGAGAAACATAGTTGTTTTTCCTTCTAGTGGCTTATGACTTTAAACGCTCTGTATGCTATCTAGTTTAGTTGCGCTACCTATTCCCCATTCATTACAGTTTGTTCCATGAATTATTTGCACTTTCTATTATTCACCTTGCAGTGCATGGGACTTTTTATCACCATCCTCTAAATAAGAGAAATTGGCTTTGTCTTAGGTCTGTAGCACCTCTTAATTGATGGTTGTGAATATTTGGTTAAGGGACTCTCTAATATGGGGCCTGAAGAGTACTATTTTTTTTATCTGTTGAGACTTTTACATGGCTGATTACCTTATATAATATTTGTTCATTTTTGGAGATTTGTTTCCTTAATTACTATACTGCCATTCAAATCAAGCATAATCGATGATTTTGTTTCTATATTCTTAGAAATCTTATCTTCTAACTAGAATGACGAATCATGCTATCACAACACATACGCTATTATGCAACTGTTGTAACTGAAGTTTCTATGTTTCTAAGTTTTCTTTATTTTGTGACACCTTGTAATTTTATCCCATGTCTATAGCTTTGGCTGTGGAACCATACACGTTGAATGGTGATTAAATTGTGATTTAGGAATCTAGTCATAGCATAGTGAGTTGATAGACCCAAACATAGCTTGTTTAAATCAACTCATTCCTTTTTATATTCGATATGCTTTGCTACAAATAGGAATCTCTTATGAGCTAGATGAGTTTAGTCACTAAATAAATTAATTACTTACTAGTGTTGAAATGTTATGCATGAAAATTGCTATAATTGTGTCACTTATGCTGAATGTTAAATAGATATCAATAGGAAAAGATATGAAGATTTAAATAACCTCCATGATTCCATTAGCAACCTATCACACCTTTCACACTTGAACATGGTAGGGTGTATATATTTAAATAACCTCCCTATAGCTTTTGGCACCTGGCACAGTTGCAGTACTTGACCATAGGAGCTTGTTGAGGTTTTTAAAAAAAACTTGTTTGATTCCTTTAGCAACTTGCCACGTCTGCAACCATCTTATTCATAGTTTCCTTACTCTTCTACCATGCAAATTTTCTTGGTATTGCTGACACTGCTCCTTATAGACATCCTCTATGATCAAATCAAAGTCTCTATTTAATTTTAATCATTCTTTTGCCTTGTATATTCCTTTTGGGTGGACAACACTAATCATCTGAGGTCAACTTCTATTGTCAGTTCTTGAATTGCCTTATATGCCTAAATCTCCATCTTCCTTTTGGGTGTGCTTGGGAGTGCCAATAAATTTATTTTCTAATCATCTTTAGTTTAGGCTAGTTCTTATTAAATGCGTCAGCCAAAACTGTGAGTTCTAAGCCTTAGTTAATAAGTGCTTATGATATTCTAATGATTCACATTCTTATGTTTAAGAATGGTATCCTTCTGTATTGTTACATCTTAGCATCCCTTAACATGCGCATATAGTTCAGTTATATGCATTAAAAGATTCCTTCTTTTATTTTGTTCGCTTAGTGTTAACTATGTCTAATACTATGGAGGACACTCATAGGTAGACAACCAATAAATTGTATATAAGGATTAGTCTGTGATAATGTTATGCATGTCGGCCACTGTCTAGTATCATGATTCCACCTTACTTCTAGTTTAGTGTAAGATTCAACTTTAATTAACATTCGTATCATATCAGACTTAAAAAGGGTTAATTAATAGTTTATTATAATATACACACATGTCTCAAATCATGTGAGTGATTATTGTAGGGTACACAGCTATCGAAATTGATAAAATAGAAATTTCAATTGATAATCTTACTAATTATATATATATAAATATATGGAAATGAGAAATATGATATTCATTTAAATAAGTGGATTAATGAATGCATAATAATACATAATTAGTGGGGTATGTGCAGGATCATGATGGGCCAAAAAGTGGCAATATGATGGGTATGTGGTTGACGACTATTTTTTTAACCAAAATTGATGAAACAAAAAGGGTTTTTAAAGAAGATACTCAGCTTTCCACCAATATAAATTATGCTTTATTTTTAATTTAATAAGTAATTATTATTCATTTTCTATTCAAATTACGACAAAATTCCTAATTGATAAACTGATTGAATTTTTTTTATAGTTTTCAAACGGTATCAGATTTTTTGAATCCAAAACATGTGTCACATTCTATGCTTCGCATACTATAGCATTAAAAAAAGAAATTTTGAATTTCATGAAGTTTTGACCAAGTTAAGGTGGTCAGACATACGAGTTTTTTATATTTTTTAAAAGTTGTAATAAAAAAATCACAATTAATTATTTACTTGGAAAAAATTACAAAAAAGTATGCTTCACATTGGGACATGAGTCCTCTACTTATATCTAAAATCTTATAAAAAAATCTTATAATTTTATTGTGGTTAGGGTGGTCCGACAAACACCTACTTCTTATTTTTTCCCTGAAATTTAAGTACTAATGCATTGAAATTTCAAATTTTCACCAAATAGATTTTTTTTTTTAAAACAAACCTAGTAGTTTAGAAACTATATTCAATTTGCTACGTATTATATATTCTTACATATTTTTGAAATAATATAGATAACTTATTCAAATTTTTACGTCAAGTTGCCTAACTCTGATTTTTCTAATTTTTTTGCCACTTAAGGGCTTGTTTTTTCCATGATGATCCTGCACATACCCAGTGGTCTAATGTTATCTATCTATGGATAGAATTTATATTGTTCTTTATGAGGAATGATCATAGATGTATTTTGTTTATGATAGAATAAAAATAATTTGTTCCTTTTATTATGTCAAATGTATTGTCTTTTACGAGCTATATATTCATGATGAAATGAAAAATAATTATGTTGGAAACTATGTGTAAGATTGTCATTATTTTTAAAAGTGCACTGGTGGTGTAATATGTTTTAATTTCTTCCAGAGGCTAGGGAGTGAAATTTGCATAGTAAAGCATATAATGCTTGTATTTTGAGGTTCTATTACAATGATTTATAGGGAACTTAGCCTTGCATGATTTGTTATTACCTTTGAGGTATTATGAGATTATATGGTCTATGTCATGTGGATGATGTGATCATTCAAGATTTTTCTTTTTATGCTTAATGGTTTTCCTTTGTATCTGATTTTGAGATATGGGTACTTTTCTTCTAGAGGCTTGAGTGTTGATTTTAAAGAAAAGAGCTTTTAATATTTGGTTATTGATGTTTTAAATACCTTGATCTATTTTGGGACTTTGCCATGCAAGAGTTATTTGTCACCTTTGAGGTGTTTGAATTGATCAATGATTGGGACATGAATGAGATATGTTCTATTATGGTTTTGTTTCTTATGCATGTTGGTAGTCCTTGGTATTTTGATTATGCGTCATGTTTATAGGAAGAGTGGCTTGTCATAGGGTCCAAAATCCTAAGTGGCTGCCAGGGTAACCTATCATGGGTTTTTGTAATCCTGTGGAAACCTAGTTAATGTACACAGGGTTGGGTGATAAACATAATTCAATTCAGATAAATGATTGCCTCACCTAGTGCCTTAATTCTTGTTTAGGTTGAGGGTAGGTTGGGAAGGCCTGGAATGGCTTGGTCATTTACGTTGTATTCCTAAAAGATAATACGACTCCACATGAGTTTTTCTAGGGGCCAAGAATCGATAGAGACTGCCAGGGTAGCTCTGGATGAGGGTCGGTAGTCTAGGAAGATTCACCAAGGTAACCTAGAACAACTATGTGATGACACTCTATCCTAAAGGATGTTTGTAGTCTCTTATGTAGAGTCACCTTTCTTACTATTGTTTCCTCTAGAAGTTTGTTAATATTCATGTGAGTTTTGATACTGTTATGTCAGTATGTGATTCTTAGCCACATAATGTCATGTATTAATCTTTTCTATTTGTTTACTTGTTCTATGGACCTGCCATTATCTCCTAGCACAGAGGGAGTGGACCTTTGGGTTCCACGCGGTTGAGAGGAAACCATTCTATTATCCACCATTAGGTCCTCTTTCAAATGTTGCTATACTTGGATAACATTGTTCGTGGAGTAGGTTCCTGATCCTCTAGTGTTTGTGATGATGGATGCTGAGCGTACTCAGGAACGAGGCTAACAATGTGATATATTCTTCATATTTATTGTACATTCTCTTGTTGACTATAAGAGAACTTATGTTATGACATTACGATGATTTGAGATTTATTATAATCTCAGTTGATGTAATTTGGTTATGTAACTTCACTTTATTAAGCTTATGAAATTGGATCATTCATGAATGTGTTATGTTATTTGGTTTTATGAATTTGATATTATGATGATATGTTCTTATTTGTATGGTTTAAGTAACGTTGTCTTGGAATCCTTAAGACAATTGTGTAATCGAATGAATTTAAAAAAAAATAAAAAAATTATTCGATTAATTTGTACTTTATGCTTTGTTTTATTGGATTCCTTGGTGGGGCGTTACACAATGCACTATAGGAATTGTGTGTGGAAAATGTTAGTATCAAAATGAGATAATATAAACACACCATTGCAACATTAAACTAAAGAAAGCAAGATAAATTGAAATGAAATCAAACAGAGCTTCTTCAGAGTCATTCCATTGTTCTCTATCTCCAGTGATTCTCTTGAAGTTGTTGCTCTCAGATTGTATGAGCAAAGCTTTTTAGAATGGCAACTTGCAGAACGAGTATGCAAAGGGAGATTACTTAAGGGAGATTACTTCTCTATCCTATATGCTGGTGGAGTGAAATGCTGATATGATATGCACAGGGGCTGTAAATTATGCACAGGGGCTATAGATTATGGATGCTTCTAAAACTATGATATGAGGATGATTGGCCATGATATGGAATGCTGATATATTAAATTATGCTATGCTATGATTCTAAAGGCTATGGATGATAGAAATCTAATTGACTATATTTTTCCTATATGAAAGCTTCTATGTTTTTCAGAGACCGGACAGTCCTTTTTATAGCTTTTTACAGGCAAGAGCCTGGCTGGCAAAGATCAATGGTTGTGAGATTGTCTGGTAATTTTGGATGGTGAGAGATGGAGAGGTTGAGAGGAATATGGAAGATGTTGGGAGGTTGGAGAGAAGAATGGTGGCTTGTCTTCAACCCACGGGAACAAGCTTGCTCAGAAACAGAGAAATTATTTTTTTGTTTTGACGTTTGTTTCACGGTTGTTGGAGATAATCCAAATTAAATAAATAAATTTATTTAATTTTATGTGAATTTGAGGATTAAAAATATTTTTAAAATATTTGATGTGAGTGAACATTTGAAGATTCAATTAAATATTTAAAATATTTAATTGTAAATGGACTTTAGAAGAATTAATTAAATATTTGGAAATATTTAATTGTGAATGGAATATTAGAGAAGAATATTTAATCTTTATTTGAATAAAATATTCAAGCCAAGATTATGTGATAATTAATATAAATAAATCATAATGTTTATTTAATTAATTAAGAAATGGATAAGAAAAGTGATTAAATAAACTTATTTATTTAATCGAGATGAAAGAATAAACAATATAAATAAATTATTTAGATTTATTTATATACAAATTGAATTCAGAGATTTAATTAAATATTAAAAATATTTAATTAATTACCAGACTATTATGATGTGACCATTTTTAGGTGTATACATTTTGCCCCTCTTTGAAGTGGTGTGTTTTACACATTGCTTCAAAGAATTTTGAAATTTTCCCTAGAAATTTGCCCCCGCAAATGATGAATTGATAAGATTTTGATTTTTTTGAATTTCTTTTGTGAAATTTTCTAAATTTTTAGATTTTTTGGAATTTTTTTGATTTTTATGATGTTTAAGATGTTGATTCATCGTTCAAAAATTATGATGTGAAGAAATTGACATGGTAAGATGTGAAATAAAAAATTGATGATCTAAATTGCCCCTGTTGTGATAAAATGTGATAAAATGCCCCAATTTTGCCTTTAAATAGGTTAAAAATGTCATTTTCCATTTTAACCTAGTAAAAATTGTAATTTTTGAGCTCTAGAGTGAGAAAGATGGCACTTCCTATCCACCAACACTGTTTCGAGCGCATCCGATGACATCGGCGGCCGACACACTATGGACCCACGGTATGTACCCCGTTAAACTTCTGTGATTTGAAAATTTTCCGTTTAGGGCACATTTATCCATGTTTTGATGTGAAAGGGTGTGTTTTAGTGCTTTTATATTTTCTGTAGTTCCCATGATGATTTTGACAGTACATGACCTTGTATTGATTGTTTGTGTATTGCGATGTCCTGATTTGACAATGTTTTGTGTGATTAATTTGTTCCCAAGGTTGTTGGAAAACAAACAGTAGTTGATAAATTTGTTTCTAAAGTTGTTAAAAACAATTTGTTTGTTGATAGGTTTGCTTCTAAGGTTGTTAAAAATAAACAAGATTTTGATAGATTTGTGTTTCATGAAAATGAAAAACAAATAGTTGTTTGATAAGTTTGCTTCTAAAGTTGTTAAAAACAAATAGGATTTTGATAGATTTGTTTTCCATGATGATGAGAAAAACAAATAGTTGTTTGATAAGTTTGCTTCTAAAGTTGTTAAAAACAAACATGATTGTGATAAATTTGTTTTCCATGAGGATGAAAAACAAAATAGTTGATAAGTTTGCTTCTAAAGTTGTTAAAAACAAACAGGATTTTGATAAATTTGCTTTCCATTATGATGAAAAACAAATAGGTTGATTGATAAGTTTGCTTCTGAAGTCGTTAAAAACAAACATGATTTTGATATTTAGATTTGATTGATTTGTCATGATGATTTGATATTGATTTTGCTTTGACTTGATGATGTCTTAATAGGAGAGATTGGGCATCTTGCAGTTACAGGAGACATTACCGAAGACATGGAGATTGATTCCACAGCTTGTACAGGCAGATAGAGATGTGATTGAGGCATGCAGACTGACCTCGTTACCTGAGATGCCTGAGGTGCGTCTCAATAGAGGTTTACTAATAGCAGTTGTAGAGAGGTGGCACAGTGACACAGCCACCTTTCATTTGCCGATAGGAGAGAATACTGTGACTCCAGAGGACGTATATCGCATCTTGAGGATTCCAGTGATGGGCGAGATAGTGAGATTTGATGGCCGAGAGGCAGGAGGTACGGATGCTTTGAGATGGATATTCAAAGATGATCTGATTGTAGGACATTATATCTCATGGGCGGAGATGACAGATTCATATGCACCTTTACCCTCTGTACTTGCAGGCTTCATTGGAGGTGCTCTATGCCCCGACCATAGGTCGAAGAGTTTTGCAGTCGGGTGGGGTTGTGTACTAGAGAGTATGGTGATGCAGGGTACATGATATTCTTGGGGATCATGCATGCTTGCACACTTATATGATGAGTTACACCATATTGTGTATGGTGGAGGCCGAAGTTTTGCTGTCGGTTGTTCGCTATTACAGATATGGGCATGGGAGCACTTTGTTGTTATGCATCCATTGACTCGTGGACGATGACCTGCCAGTCGACCATACAGATTTAGATATATCGATGTCATTGCTTAGCCACGGTTGGGCAAACTAGATCATTGGCAGCATCTTCTAGATGATCTCGAGATAGTATGCTGGCGACCGTATGTAGATTGTGAGGCATGGCTAGAGGATGGTAGGGAGATTCCCTTTGTCTTTACTTCCAGATATCTGATTGGTCGTACTCCTGGGATTATTGAGAGGTTTCTTCTTGGCCATGTATGGTGACAATATGGTCGGCCTCAAGGTATGCCACAAGGTTCGTCTATTTATCCGCGTCGGCAACAAGAGATTACAGTGTGGGGTCCATAGATTTCATATGATGCAACAATGGCAGAGTTCACCTGTTTGGGAGTATAGATGTGGGAGTATAGAGCGGATATTCTTGACGGGATGATGACTCCAAAGTATGGTTAGTATGTGTTGGATCATCCTGCGCCGTGATTATTTGATCCTGATGAGTCAACCGCTCCAGTTGTAGAGCAGAGACCACACAGAGGTGGACATAGGCAATAGTGAGAGGAGGCTTCAGAGGGTGATGACTCCAAGGAGGATGATGATGATGAGTCAGATGGGGATGGAGACAGCAGTGATGAGGAGAGTGGGGGTGATAGTGGTGGAGGAGGTCGCAGAGGTAGCGGCAAAGGTAGTGGCAGAGGTGGTGGCAGAGGTGGTGGCAGAGGTGGTGACAGAGGTGGTGACAGAGGTGGACCACAGATGAGACATTCATATCCATCATCTTCAGTGGATCCAGTAGGGATGAGTCAAATGGCTACCTTGCAGAGTAGAGTGCAGAGCTTATAGGGTCAGCTAGCACAGGCGCAGGCCTTGGTTACACAGCTACAGGGACAGTTGACAACAGTTACATCCGAGAGGGATACAGCTAGATAGCAGGGTGAGTAGGCCATGGCCCTAGCTGACAGTCTATAGAGAGTAGCAGTAGGTACCTCAGTCAGTGACATGATGAGAGAGGTGACCATAGCCACCTGGGAGGCAGAGTTCTATAGGACCAGGTACCATGATGCAGTGCCACCTGAGTGGAGAGTGAGTTATACACAGTCTCGGTCTACACATAGTCGCTCTCGGACTACCAGCAGGGGTGTATTGCAGCCATTACCTCTAGGAGGACCATCAAGGGTAGGTGGAGCAGGTCCATCAGGTGTAGGTGGGACAGGTCCCAGACCAACACCATCAGAGGATAGCATAGCATAGTGCTTTTTGCATGATGTTTTATTGATACTCTGTTGAGACATTTGTATACACACTGATATGATCCCATTTTTGATGATGTTATGCCATGCATAGCTGACATCTTTGTACATTTTGACATCCATTTTTGAGATATATGAAATGGACGATGATTCCTTATGTGATAAATGTGTCTATTTTGTATATGCATGATGTTTTATGTGAGGGTTTCACAATGTTATGCTCATGATGTATATATATGCATGATTTTTGATGTGATGAATGAAAGTGCAATGTTATGAGATGATTGTAATCTATTGATGAATGATTTTATGAATATGAATGTGAAATGATGAATGGCACAATTTATGAATTCTTATGAATGTTTTGATTATGATGTATGCTTTGTTTTTATGATTTTTTGATGCAAATATGTATGAAAAATGTATGTGATGATGTTTTTGTGAATGTCAAAATGTACTCAGTCATTTTATTGGAAATATATGAAACATTTGATACTTTGCCAGCTTTTGGAAAAATCTATAAATGCAAAATGCAGATTCTAGAATGAATGTAATCTATACTAACCATGCAGGGTATCTATACAATATTGCCATTCTGAGAGCTTATTTGTGCTTTTTGTGTCATCATAGAGCATTGAAATGTTGAAAGTTAATACAAGCATCAAAGCGTATGTTAGCACCAGTGATGACCTGAGTATTGCTTTCATGATTTTTGATATAGCAAGTTAATACAAGCATCTAGGTATAATTGAACCGAGATGACCTGAGTATCACTTGCATAAACAGACAAGAGTTAACCTATTTCCTATGCAAATTCTGAAATGTCATCAATGATACTTAGTAGAGCATGTCTCGCGACCAATTTGCATAGTACTAATGATTCACTCACAAATAGCAGACAAAGAAAATCATACTCCTTCCTTGCTTTTCTAGTTCAATACATCATTGAATTACTCCAGAGATATGATAGAAAATCAACCAACAATTCAAATTTTTCCTAATTTATTTCAAACATTATTCAGATTAAGATCATCCAACTTGATTATCAACATTGATGTTTGTGTTTTGATTAACGTCATATTTGGACCATGTTTTTCTGATTTCATTGGCATTGAGTGATCGTTTTGGTGTTGTGGTTGATTTGATGTGTCAATGAATGTTGCGTTTTGTCAAACCGTTATTTGTCTGTTTGTGATGTTCGAAAAGCTTGTCACCCCTATCTTGTCTTAGTCTATTTTTTTCCCCCAGTGTAAACATAACCTAAATACGATGGATATGTACAAATTTCATCAAGCTATGATGAAACACAAGGATTCTCGTTGTATGATATGGATATGATAGATATGTACAAATGATAGAAATGGATAGATGATGTCGTAAAGAGAATGCAAGACATAAGCTAATAGATAGAGGAGCCCATTTTGATCACAAGTAGCGCATGTTTGCCAGTTTTTGACCACTTTTTTTTATTGCCCTTTTTTCAAGATTTTTTTTTCTAATTTTTATGATTTTTTTCAAGACTTTTTCTTTTTTTTTTGTATTTTTTTAGGACTTTTTCTGATTTTTTTGTATTTTTTAAGACTTTTTCTGATTTTTTATGATTTTTTTTAGGAATTTTTATGATTTAAACATAGAACTTCTTCAAATGAATGTTGTTGATCAGTTCTTCAAATAGGTCCTCTTCTGACGTAGATAACTTATATGCTCCAGAACCGTATGCTGAAATGATGACAAATGGACCAAGCCAATTTGGTTCAAATTTTCCTTTCTTTTCTCTGTCTTGCTAATTGCATGGATTTTCTCTTAAGACTAAGTCACCCACTTGAAATGTTCATGGTTTAACTCTATGATTGTAACTATGGGACATAACTTGTTGATAACCCTTCAAATGATCAGCTGCATGTTGATGTCTTTCATCTAACAGTTCTAGCTCTTGCAGACGAGATACTCGGTAATCTTCATCATTTATCAATCCCTTGAGTGAGACCCAAAGTGAAGGTATTTCAACCTCTAGTGGTAAGATCACTTCTGCTCTATATACCAAGGCATATGGGGTAGCTCATGTTGGTGTGCGAATGCTGGTTCTGTATGCCCACAAAGTTGGATTTAACTAGACATGCCAATCACGACTGGCATCATTTACCGTCTTCTTCAAGATCTTCAAGATTGTTTTGTTTGAAGCTTCTACTTGACCATTTCCTTGTGGATAATAAGGTGTAGAGAACCTATGTTGAATGTGAAATCTTTCACAAAGTTCATCAACATCCTGATTCTTGAAAGGCCTCCCATTATCAGTGATGATAGAATTAGGAATTCCATATCGACAGATAATGTAATTCAGGATAAATGAAGAGATTTGTTTACCAGTCACGGTCATCAAAGGAACAACTTCGATCCATTTTGTAAAATACTTTGTAGCCGTGATGATGAATTTTTCCAACAAGATCTAGTCCCCATTGAGAAAAAGGCCATGTCAGAGTGAAAGGTTGTAGTTCCTGTGTAGGTGCATGAATAAGATTCCCATGGATCTAGCATTTAGAACACTTCTTGACAAAAATAAAAGATTCTCTCTCCATGGTAGGCCAATAATATCCCATTCTAACAAGTTTCTTAGCTAAGGCTAAACCACTTGAATGAGTTCCACAAATACCACCATGAACCTCTTGTAAATATTTTTTAGATTCATCACATTCAAGACATGAAGGAGTGTACCATCAAGACCACGTCGGTAAAGGATATCGGCGATCAGGGTATAACAGGATGATTGGCGTATGAAGTTCCTTTTTTGGTTTCAGGATAAATCCAGAGGTAAGATGTTATTTTTTAGATAAGTATAAGTCTTTCCATATAAAGGTGAATCAGAACTGGTTAAATGGCATATGACTTGGGTCTCAGGATTATCATAGGCAGGAGAAAACAATTGTTCCACCAAGAATTCGTACCGTTTTTTATTTTCTGATAATTGTAACAAGGAAGCAATTATAGCCATTGCATCTACAACTTTATTATCAATCCTTGGGATTTGTGAAAACTTGATTGCCACAAAATACTTTTTAAAATCATCCACCATTTTCTTGTAAGGTAGTAGCTTATCATCTTTAGTCTGATAATCGTCACTGATTTGATTAATGACAAGTTGTGAATCACCATAGACTTGCAATTTTGTAATCCGCCAGTCCAATGATATCTTTATTCCTGTGAGCAATGCTTCATATTTATCCATGTTATTCATGCAAGGAAACATCAACCGATATGATTTTGGAATGGTATATCCTTCAGGTGTGACAAAAAGAATCCCTTCCCCTGAGCCTTGCTGCGTGTAGGATCCATCAAAGTACAATGTCCATGATTTCTTAATCATTGCTGTGAAGACATCTACATCAGGAAATTCAATGTGCATTAGGTTTTCTTCTTCTAAAGGTGCTTCAGCCAACTGATCTGCGATAACCTGTCCTTTTATAGCCCTTCAATCTACATAGTGAATGTCAAACTCACTTAAGATCATTACCCATTTTGCAAGCCTTCCTGTTAAGGTAGCTTTGCTTAAGAGGTATTTTAGTGGATTGATTTTGGTTATCAGCTTAACTGTATGAGCCAACATATAGTGTCACAACTTTTTGGAAGCAAACACTACTGCTAAGCAAGCTTTTTCAATGAAAGTGTAGTTCAATTCATGACTTGTTAAAGTTATGCTAATATAGTATATAGCCTTTTCTTTACTTGTAGAATCCTCTTGTGCTAGTAGTGCTCCCAAAGATACTTTTGTTGCTGAAATATAGAGTATGAGGGGCTCTCCTGGAACTGGTGGAATTAGGACTGGTGGATTCATAAGATATTGCTTGATTTGATTAAATGTTGCTTCACACTTTTCCTCCCATTTGAATGGGACATTTTTATGCAATAGATGTGTAAATGGTAAGATTTTGTTTGCCAGTTGAGCTATAAACCTCCTAATGGATTGTAGTCGTCCTTGTAGTGATTGAAGCTGATTGATATTTCATGGTGGTGGCATGTCCATTATAGCTTGTACTTTTTCTGGATCAACCTCTATGCCCTTTTCTAAAACAATGTATCCTAGGAGTTTTCCAGATTTAACGCCGAAGACACATTTCTTTGGATTGAGTCGAACATTGAACTTCTCCATTCTGACAAAGATTTTTGACAAGATTTCAAGATGTCCTTCTCTTGTATGAGATTTGGCCAATAAGTCATCCACATAGTCTTCCATGAAGGTGTGCATCATATCATGGAAAATAGTTGTCATTGCTCTTTGATAAGTTGCTCCTGCATTCTTTAACCCAAATGGCATTACATTCCAACAATAGGTACACCAAGGACACATGAATGATGTTTTATCTTGATCCTCTGGTGCAATCTTTATCTGGTTATATCCTAAAAATCCATCCATCAATTAATACATTGCATGGCTAGTAGTTAAATCAACAATCATATCTATGTTTGGCAAAAGAAAGTCATCTTTGGGACACTCCATTCTGCATAGTCAATAGTCCGAATGAATCCAACATCTAAAAGCTTCTTTAACTCTTATTTAACCAATAAAGCAACATGTGGATGCATTTTTCTGAGTTTTTGCTTCATAGGTTTTGCCCCTACGTTTATGGATAGATGATGCATTATTAGATTAGGATCCAACCCTGGCATATCAGCATATGACCAAGCGAAATTGATTTGATTCTCCTTCAAAAACCCTATGAATTTTTGTACTTCTTCCACTGTTAATGATGCTACTAGTTGCAAGATTTTTGGCTGCTCTTTTGTACTTATGTTGATTGATTCTGTGGGCTCAATCAAAATAGAAGATATTTCTTGATAATTTTTGGGAAGAGTGTCAAGTTTCTCATCCTTCAGTGCCTCAAAAAGGTTTTCACCATCATATTTGCTCTTTATTTTTCTCTTGTTGTGATCTACCACTGCCATTTTTCAGTTTTCACTCATAGATCCATCTTTTATTTCATTTATTTTGCAGCTAAGAGACTTGACACCCTCCCTATCAAAATCTTGACTATGAGATTCTTGGATGAAACAATTGTTTTCTTGACTAGATGAACAAAGGAAATTTACGATATCCTCATCATCATGGAATGTAGGGATATGGATAGGTGCATCATTATCCCAATCAATAAGTTTTGGATAGACTAAAGGCATGGAATCATTAGGTTGGGTAAGGTCTTGAGCTGTCAAAGTCATGATATGATTGTCATTTTCATGATGGACAAGGTCTATGATGATATTCTCCTGTCGATTATCAATCTCGTTAAAATCTGAATCATCCTCACTTGAGTCATGATCAATTTGTAAAACATAATCAAGTGGAGGCCTTGAGCCCTCCCCTTGTAAGAATGTGGGTGCAAATTTGTGTATGGCATCCACCCTTTTCTCTGTTAAGAATGTATCATCAGAGACATCCCATTCGTATTCATTAGAATCAGTGTCTGAACTGTTTTGCGATTGGAAAATTGATCCATAAAATTTTTGTAGAGTGACATCTTCATGGGGTTTATCTGAAATTGATTCTCCTTCATGAGTTTGTTGTGTTTGCTATGAAATTGACTTCTCTGTATCTTTGCCATATCCAAGGCCTGTTTTATCATTTGGATGTATTGAAATAGGTTGAATTGGCTCAATGATTCCTTCTTTTCTTTTTCCTATAGGACCACTTCCTTCATAGCCCATTATTTGCATGATAGTATACCCTTTGCCATATTGTTCAGTAGGTAACTTGATGTGCAAGAGAGATTCATCTTCATATTTGTATAGCCAGCTTAGGATGTCCCTATCTTCAACTTCTTCCTCAGTGGTGTTAGCTTTAATGAATTGTCCATCAAACTTTGTGATTGGCACAGAAGCTTGGGATGTAGAGACTATTGCAATCTTTTGATTTCATAGGGTTGGCTGACCATGTGACCTCAGAGAAGAAGGTAAGGTAGAAAGGGATAGCGAATATTCGCCTACTCCTTTGTCTTTGAAATGTAGCTTGGTGTCAAGATTCTTTGTCAATTCTTGCAATTGGTCTTGTAGATTGGAAGAAGAAGCAATAAGAGCCTCCCTATTGTGTGGCACAAAGGTGTCTTGAGTTGCTCGAAGATTTGAACAAGTTTGGGTGCTATTGTAATCAGCTTGTATAGTTATTTCATGTCCATCATATGGAAACTTGATGCATTGATGGTACGTTGATGGTACTACTTGCATATCATGAATCCATGGGCGACCCAAAAGTATGTTATAGGAAAGATCGCGATCTAGAACCTGACAAAATGTATTTTTCACAATAGGTCCCACTCTGATAGGTAGCATTATTAGTCCTTTAGAGGATCTTTCTTCATCATCATATGCCTTGATAGTTATTTTCCTTCTTGGATCAATGGAATTTTTTGATATTCCTAAGGCATGTATTAGCTTTAAGGTACAAATGTTTAAACTGGCTCCTCCATCTATCAAGACATGTCTAATTCAGTGTTTATGGATCATGACTTCAAGATAAAGCGATGAATTATGTGGATGTGTCATGGAGGCATCATCATTTTCAGAGAATGAAAGACAAGTGGGGGAAGAAAAATGTCCCACCATAGCTTGAAATTTGTTTACATCCAGATCAGTGTCGATAGTTGTGTTTACAAGAGCTTCCTCTAAAATATTCTTATGTACGGGGGATATTTTGAGAAGTTCAAGAATGGAGATTTGAGCTGATGTTTTTCTAAGTTGATCAACTAGATTATAATGAGTTGAAGGAGGAATAGCTGCCTTAGATGAACTTCCTTTTAAAACAACTTTTTTTTGTCCTCTCGTAGTCACATTAACCTATTGATATTCTTGTTTTTCCTTGATTTTAATAACATTAACCCATTGATCATCTGTATAGATGTGGTGGATTATGTTTTCTTCAACATTATTTATGCCTTTCACTTTGGTATCTGATGTTTCCCCCTTTTGATATTTTGGTAAAGGATCTTTAAATGCTTTATGATCATCATTGGTATGATGTCCTTCAATTGTAATGGTGCCATTGTCAATTAAATCTTGTACTAGATTTCGGAAGGCTTGACAGTTATTTGTTCTATGACCTTTACATCAATGATAATTGCAATAATACGAGTCATTCCATGATGGTGGTTTGACTTGTGGCTCATAATCTCTTTGTGGTGGTAAGGTGATAACCTTATTATCAAGAAGCTCCTTGAGATCAAACTCAATAGATTGACCCAAAGTGGTAAAGCTCCGCCGATTTGAAAAGAATGGAGATCTTGGTAAAGTCGATGTTTGGGTATTGCCAAGATTGTTATTGAAATTACCACGATTATCCTTGTTGTTTTGATTGGTCATGCTTTCTTGGTTGGAGTTCTGTCCTTGTTGATTGTTGTTTCTTTGTTGGTTGGTATTTCTTCGTTGATTGTTTCGTGGAGCACTTGATAGGTTGAAGATAGATGGTCTTGTTCATAGATTGTTTGTATCCACTATACCATCATTGACAACATTTTTATTTCTATTCCAAAACCTTGTTCTATCATTGTTGTTTTGGTTGGATGAACTTGGATTATCAAGTTTTATCACTCCTCTTTTGACCAAATCCCCTTCAATGGTGATTGCATTCTCAATCAATTTTTCAAAGTTATGAGGACAATGAAGATTAAGCCTATAGCTTAATTCTTGATCTAGGCTATTGATAAAGATATCCATCTTTTCTTTTTCAGGAATAGGATAGGAATATCGTGCAAACAATCTTCTCCATTTTTGTAAAAACGTAGTGAATGATTCCCCTACTTTTTGTTTCACTTTACAAAGATCAAGCATGGCTATCTGGTGTTGGATATTGTAGGCGTATTGTGATATAAACTAATTTATCAACTCCTCAAAAGTTTTGATGGGGGGCTGATCTTGGAAAGCAACTCCATGGATTGTCCACCCAGACTTTGTGGAAACAATCACATTAAGTAGGTATCTTCATAAGTGAATTCTAGACTCATATTTCAGAAATCTCTCACATTTTCAATGGGGTTAGTTTTTCCATTGTACCTATCAAATTTAGGGATTTCACAATGTTTTGGAAAAGGGATCATTTGAAGACTCCTATCAAATGGATAAGGAGATATGTCATCCAAAACATACTTCTTTGTTGTACCCCCTTGAGTAAGGGCACTAAAATCATTAGGAGGAGTTTCAGGATTCACTTTAATCCCTTCTATATCAAAATCAGAAGGTAACTTAGCTCCTTGATTAGCTAATGAAAGAAAATATCTTTCTTTGTTTCGTTCTAGAATTCTTTCTATAAGAGTATGGAATTGGGGATCCTGCTCTGCTTCTTGAAGCTTTTCTTCTATTAACTCTTAAATATGAAATGGATTCTCTTCTTTCTCGTTATTATCTCCCATTTTGCTTGTGGTAGTTTCTCCTTCATCTTTTTCTAAGTGCTTTCGAGATCTCGTGACAATAGGCATAAGATTTGTTCCAAATTCTACTAACTTTTGATCAAAAGGAATTTGATAGTGCAATTTTTAATGGATATGAAAGTCAAGATAGAATGAAGATTCTATGACTTAAAAAGGTTTCTAGTCTTTAGCTTGTGTTTTTCCCTAAGTGAAAGGATGAAAATCCTGTTTGCGGGAATGTAAGCAAAAGATCAAGAAAAGGATGATTTTGCACTTCATGAAGTTTGATCATAGCTTTGTAAAAAGATGGATTTTGTGAGAAAATGCCTAAGGTGATTGAGTTCTCTATTGCAGAAATTGATTTGGACGAGTAGAATATTCAATTACAGGTTGGGGAATATAACAAAAATGAATACCCTAACTATGGTTGTGCCTTTGAGAAAGGGCTCTTCTTTGAAAGAAAGCTCGTGAGTATAATGGTTCTACAGCATAATCATCAGTGAAACCTCTAACACAATCATGATATCGATGGAGAAAGTTTCTATGTTTTAGTAAAACCTTTTGGCTTTGGTACAAGAATCATCTTTTCTTCAATAATTTCTTGTAGCTAAGTGATTTCTTTAGTTTTTTGATTCGTTTGAGAATGGATTTCTTAACAAAGGTTGTGGATTTCCAATCTCTTAACATGAGGGTAATCAATGTAATTGTGATTTTTGGATGATCTTTACTTAATTAATGTATTGAAAACACATCAAGCGAGTTGTAGAATAGTTGTGTTTACGTCCTATACTAAACATCAAGTGTATGATCAAAATGTTTTTCAAAAATTGTTTTCATAGGTTTTACACATGATAGATAGATCAAACAGACTCACTCTTAGTACTCAAGTAGGTCATCATAATAATCAACAACCCACATCTTAGAATTGCATCGACTAGGCGCGTACTCAGAGTGACAGAAGTGGATACCGGATCCCCTAAACAAACGGTCCTTGGCAGTTATATGGTGAGTATCTTAGGGGTAGATTTTTCCCTCCCCTGCACTTTGATTATTATGATGTTTTGAAACTGACTTCGGTTGGATACTACACTAAGTTCGTAGTAAGGGTTTCTGTTCAGTGCGGCAAATGATAGACTCCCTTGAGAGACCTCCCAACCTTTGGAACAAAGGCTTTGGAGATGGTTATCAATGCACACTACCGTCGAATGGGATTTTCATCAACCATCCACATTTGATTAAAGTGGGTTGGAAAACTTGGCTTTAGTTGTTCCCACTTAGGTCGTTCCCATAGGGTGAGTACTTTTTCCCACTACGGAAGGCCTTCTAAAAGGTATTATCAAAGCTTGAAATTGCATAAAATGAAATAGATGAGTTTGGAATTTTGATCACCCAGTTAAGGGGAGAGCATAGGCCTATCACCATTTTAAACAAAGCAAACAAAAGTTCAATTTTAAGCCAAAATGAACAATTTTCTATGCTAGGTGAAGATATTGCTTCACAAAGACATGTAGTTCTTTTTAGTCTAAAATAAAAATGAAGTGACTATCCTAGGATTTCTTCATTTTAATTAAGTGACTATCTTAGGATTGATTCATTCCAATTAAGTGACTATCCTAGGATTGGTTCATTTCTTTAAAGCTCTTACTAGCTGTGGTTGCGTCAGATCTAGTCAAATCCTACTTAAGTTATAGATTACAATTGCCGACCTACAAGTTCCATGTTAAAAATTAAAAAAAAATAGCGCTAAAACAGACATCAAGGGTGCTAAAACAAAGTTAATGGATGCTATAGGATCAGTAAAGGGTGCTGCAGAATTAGTCAAGGGTGCCGCAGGATCAGTCAAGGGCATTGTAGAATCAGTCAAGGGTGTTGCAGGATTAGTCAAGAGCATTGCAGAATCAGCCAATGGCGCTATAGAATCCCTTAAGGGCGCTGAGGAATCTCTGAAGGGCGCTGAGGAATCTCTAAAGGGCACTGAGGAATCTCTGAAAGGTACTGAGGAATCTCTGAAGGGCATTGTAACAGAGTTGAAGAGTGCTAAATTGGGTGTGAACTATGTTGAAGTGTGTTTAATGCGCTAATACACTCTTTTAGCCGTAACTTGTTAGAAAAACTTGTGAAAAGATGTTAAAATTAGGGCAAGAGCCCCATGGTGGGCGCCAAAAATGTGTGTGGAAAATGTTAGTATCAAAATGAGATAATATAAACACACCAATGCAACATTAAACTAAAGAAAGCAAGATAAATTGAAATGAAATCAAACAGAGCTTCTTCAAAGTCATTCCATTGTTCTCTATCTCTAGTGATTCTCTTGAAGCTGTTGCTCTCAGATTGTATAAGCAAAGCTTTTTAGAATGGAAACCTACAGAACGAGTATGCAAAGGGAGATTACTTAAGGGAGATTACTTCTCTATCCTATATGCTAGTGGAGTGAAATGCTGATACGGATATGCACAGGGGCTATAGATTATGGATGCTTCTAAAACTATGATATGAGGATGATTGGCCATGATATGGAATGCTGATATATTAAAATATGCTATGCTATGATTCTAAAGGCTATGGATGCTAGAAATCTAATTGACTATATTTTTCCTGTATGAAAGCTTCTATGTTTTTCAGAGACCCGACAGTCCTTTTTATAGCCTTTTACAGGAAAGAGCTTGGCTGGCAAAGATCAATGGCTGTGAGATTGTCTGGTAATTTTGGATGGTGAGAGATGGAGAGGTTGAGAGGAAGATGGAAGATGTTGGGAGGTTGGAGAGAAGAATGGTGGCTTGTCTTCAACCCACGGGAACAAGCTTGCTCAGAAACAGAGAAATTAATTTTCTGTTTTGAAGTTTGTTTCACGGTTGTTGGAGATAATCCAAATTAAATAAATAAATTTATTTAATTTTATGTGAATTTGAGGATTAAAAAGATTTTTAAAATATTTGATGTGAGTGAACATTAGAAGATTCAATTAAATATTTAGAATATTTAATTGTAAATGGACTTTAAAAGAATTAATTAAATATTTGGAAATATTTAATTGTGAATGGAATATTAGAGAAGAATATTTAATCTTTATTTGAATAAAATATTCAAGCCAAGATTATGTGATAATTAATATAAATAAATCATAATGTTTATTTAATTAATTAAGAAATGGATAAGAAAAGTGATTAAATAAACTTATTTATTTAATCAAGATGAAAGAATAAACAATATAAATAAATTATTTACATTTATTTATATGCAGATTGAATTCAGAGATTTAATTAAATATTAAAAATATTTAATTAATTACCGGACTATTATGATGTGACCATTTTTAGGTGTATACAGGAACTAATGGATGCACTAGAAAAACTGATGTATGCACTGAAAGAAAGGTCGAATGCGCTATAAAACTCCTTGAATGTGCTAAAATGGTTACTCAATGTGTCAAAAGAAATATCGTATGTGCCATTACAAATGTCGAATGCGTTAAAATATTTGTCAAATGTGATGTAATAGAGATTGTATGCACTAAAAGGTTTGTTGTATTTGTCAAAAGAACTCACAGTTGTGCTAAAATGTCACGTCTAGCCTATTTACAATTTTTTTTTCTAGAAAGTTGTTAAAATGGGGCTGAGCCTCATGGTGGGTACCAATTTATGTGAGTGTGAAATTGTGGGAGAATTAGTAAATCAATTATATAATATGACCTCTCAGGGTTTTTTTAATTATAACACAAATAATAGATATCAATTTTTTAGTTATAGACTTTTTAATAAAATGGTCAGGTTCGGGACCCAAGAATACTTAACTGTACCTATTTTTTTCTAAAATATTTAATATTTAATATAATATAATATATATTAATTTTAATATAATACGTATATTATAAATAATATAACACATATTATTATATATAATATATATAATGTAATATAATATTATATAATATGACCTCTTGGGGTTTTTTTTAATCATAAAACCAATAACGAATATCTGTTATATACAATATAATAATTGGTTGGGCTGGACCCAATGCTCCATTTTGTAACAGATATCCATTTGTAACAGATATTCATTTTGGTTCAGTATTACCAAACCAAAATGGATATTGTACTTTGGCCTGCAAAAATTTAAAGGCATGAATTTCACATTTTTGGATGAGTTAAAAATGCCTTTTTTCACATCGCCACTTTTTGGACCCCCATGATCTTGCACAAACCCTTGTGTCAAGTAACTAAACATTGAGTTTGTATTCAAGAATCAAGTCTGATTATTTCGATTTCCATAGGTATAACACAAAAGAAGACAATTCAAGCACTTTTCTATTCTCAAAGGGTCACTTTAAATATCACATCCCACATCTTAAAATCATGTCAGCTCACACAGCCCTGTCACCCCCCTAGAGGGTGCCCATGTTTTTTTCCTTTCCCAGGTCTTAACCAAAGTTGAATCCTTTGCTTTTGGCCAATAATCCTTGATGGTTATATGGTGAGTGTCTTGGGGGAATATTCTTCCCTCCCCTTGCACTATGATATAGAAAGTGTTCAAAAACTTATTCGGTTGGCTTTTGCACTATGGTTAGTAGAAAGGGTTTCCATTCGGCGAGACAGATGATAAACTCCCTCAGGATACCTCCCAACCTTTAGAACAAAGGATTTGGGGATGGTTATCACTGCACACCACCGTCAAATTATAGACTTTCCTCGAATTTTCTTTTGATTTTAGTGGGTTGGAAAACTTGGCTTTGGTTGTTCCCACTTAGGTCATTCTTGTAAGGTGAGTAATTTTTCCCACTACCTTAGGCCTTCTAAAGGTGTTAACAAAGCATAAAATGTTGAGTCTAGAATTTTGGTCACCTAGTTAAGGGGAGATCATAGGCCTATCATTCGAGGACGAAAGACAAGGGTGCTATTTAACCTTTTAATTAAACTAGGTTCCTAATTTAATCAAAAGAAAGCATTAAATAACTCCAACCCCTGCATAAATCATCAATAGTTGCATAAATTTGTCTTTGACTGGTGTATCATCCACCTGAAAGCAAAAAAACATTAATTAGTTCTTAGAATTTTTAATATTTTGCAAGTTTAAACAGATGTTCTAAAATAGTCATCCAATATGCTAAAATATCACTCAAATGCACTAAAAGAACTATTCAATGCACTATAAGAACTAATGGATGCACTAGAAAAACTAATGTATGCACTGAAAGAAAGGTCGAATGCACTATAAGACTCCCTAAATGTGCTAAATGGTTACTCCTCCCTCATCAGAATCCTCATATGGCACCAGAGACAGAAGATAGTGGCCATACTCTTGGTCAGTATCTCCTCCATCGCCCGAAGGGCTGTTTGAAACCTCAATGGGAGAGTTGTGCCTCCCCAGATAAGCTTTATGATACTTATTCTTCTTCTCTGCTTTCTGTATCTAAGGGTTATTTTCTAAGGCTAGATTAGCAATGATTAGATCATAAATATTAAACCCAAAGAAAGTAATGAAGTGCAAAGGAAAATAAATGAAAACACAAAATAGAACAAACTCACCAAATGTCTTCAATCTCCATGGCTGATCTTCATTACACCTTCTAACTTGTTGGTTGATGTGTTGCCCTCAGATTCAATGTGCAAGCAATCTGAAAATAAAGCCTAAGTCCTACACAAGATTTGAAGGATTTAAATAAAGACTATGCCTATGCCTATGACAAAATGACTCTAAAATGTAAAATAACTCTATGCATAAATGTGTCAGAATAACCAAATCTATGTGCGTGTAATCCAAAAATGTGAGCAAAATAACATTTTATAGAAAATGCAATTTCGAATGGATGAACGAGGTCGACTTTTGACAAAAGCCTAAAATCAGAGGATGAGATCTAATGTGAGAATCCCTAATCAGGGTTAGGGTAAAATCATTAAATGAGTGGTCGAGATATCATTTGAGAAAATTAAATCAGCGGTGGAGAATAGACGAGATAATTAATTAGAAAAATAAATATTTTTGAAAATCAAGAAGATAAACACTGCCTGATTTGTGAGATTCAAAAAATCGAGAAGATAAGAGTTGAATTGAAAAGCAAATCTGAAAAATCTAGAAT